>OZ014440.1:13139638-13185436 GCA_963966035.1 Acleris laterana
CTTCCTATTCGTCCCCACCACCGCCTTGTCTTTTCTGTTCTCGAAAGCATTTTATTGCTCACTGTCCCGAGTTTCAAAATTTAAGTGTCGCGAATCGGTCGCAAGCTGTAAGTGACAGGCAACTCTGTTTCAACTGTCTACGCACCGGTCACATGGTGTCAAACTGTCCGTCTAAAAGTTGTTGTAGGGCATGTGGTCACCGTCACCACTCTTTACTGCACTTTCAGAATACGGTCGGCCGCAGTGAGAATAGAACTCAGCCGCCCGCCTCCACAGCGAACGCGCTTGGAGTACACGGACTGTCGACAAATAGCACCTCAAATAAAACTGTCCTTTTGTCTACTGCTCGCGTGGATATTTTAGACAAATGGCGTGCCTTTCACACTGTTCGAGTTCTGCTTGACTCGGGTAGTCAAGCAAACTATATTACCCAGAGTCTCGCCAATCGCCTGGGCCTTATTATGTCAAGTAACGCCCCATCTGTCTTCGGCTTGGGTAATGCCTCCACGCCAGTATTGGGTACCGTCCAATGCACTCTTCGGCCGGAAGGTCAGCAGCAAAGCAAAGAGTTATCGTTTGAGGCCATTGTAATAAATAAAATTTGTGATGACATGCCTTCCGTCACAGTGCAGACTGACTTTGTGGAAAAGTTAGGTCTTATAAGGTTAGCCGACCCCACCTTTCACACACCGGGTCCGATTGACCTCCTTCTTGGGTCTGAGCTTTGGAACGAAATATTTCTGCAAGGAATGATCCCAGGCGACAACGAGTCGCCCGTGGGGCTAAATACCATATTTGGTTGGGTATTTTTAGGTCGCTCTAGTTGCCGTCAAAATGTTCCTTCGTTGTACTCTAGTCTATCATCGGTACAAACGCTTCATGTATCTAAACATGATATAGAGGACGACCTGAAACTTCTATGGGAGATCGAGGATCTACCCGTCATTGAAAAAATACTGTCACCCGAAGATTCAGCTTGTGAGGAGTCCTTTCTTTCTACCTACAAGCGTGACTCGTGCGGTAAATTTATAGTTGAGCTCCCGTTTAAAAATACTGAACCGACTTTTCGTAACATGCGATCCATCGCGGTGCGACGTTTTAATAAATTAGAAACGCGTCTATCTAACTGTTCCTCGCTGCGTAAATCGTATAACGATTTTATGCAGGACTATCTAGATAGTGGTCATATGACAGAGATCCCCTCCTCTGACACTAATGCCTGTGAGTCTTATCATATTCCGCACCACTGTGTGTTGTCTCCATGTAGCGCTACAACGAAACTCCGCGTGGTCTTTGACGCCTCGGCGCGAGATGGAGAAGGTCTGTCTTTGAATGATACACAGATGACGGGACCTAAACTTCAAAAAGATATTTCAACTATTCTCTTACGCTTTCGCCTTCATACCGTAGTGTTTACGGCGGACATCCGTCAAATGTACCGGAACATCATTTTGTCGGACAAACACCGAGACTTTCAACGTATCGTGTGGCGCTTTCACCCCGATGCCCCTCTTTTAGACTATCGGCTTAACACCGTTACTTACGGAGTATCTTCATCTCCGTTCTTAGCTTTACGTACTATCGAGCAGTTGGCTATAACTGACGGTGAAGCCTTTCCGTTAGCTGCCAAAGCACTATCGTTAAATACTTATGTTGATGACATTCCGACGGGTGCGTCCTCTGTCGAAGAGGCTCTTACCTTGCAAGGAGAGCTAATCAGTCTGTTGTCCCAAGGAGGTTTTGAACTCCGTAAGTGGGCGAGCAACCGCCCAGAGCTGTTACAGCATTTGACGCCTGAGCATTGTTTAACGCAAACTATAACCTCTTTCGATGCAGATTCTCCAGCTGTCATAAAAGTACTCGGGTTGCACTGGGACTCTTCGCGTGACGAGTTTCAATATAGGGTCCATCCGCCTGTTGCAGAGATTTCAAAGCGAACGATACTCTCCCAGCTATCTCGGGTGTTTGATCCTTTGGGGCTGCTTTCCCCCGTCATCCTTTTAGCAAAGTGTTTGATACAGCAACTTTGGCTCCTGGGTCTCGATTGGGACCAGGAACCTCCTGCAGAGATTTTAAATACATGGCGCCAGATTTCGGGTCAATTGAACAATTTGACGAATCTAGCCGTGCCTCGGCAGATCACCCATCCCCGTGCTATTGCTTATCAACTGCATGGGTTCGCGGATGCGTCTCTTTCTGGCTTTGCAGCCGTAACCTATTTGCGAGCAGAGCTGGACGATGGGTCCTTCGTTACTAATCTGGTCAGTGCTAAATCTCGTGTCGCGCCGACCAAGCGGATAACGTTGCCGCGGTTGGAGCTGTGTGCCTGCTGCTTGCTTTCGGATCTTATAGACGCGGTTCTTCCTCATTTGTCATCATTGATTACCATTGAATCAGTCTATGCGTGGTCTGACTCCACTATCACACTCTCTTGGATCGCTTCCCATTCATCCAAGTGGGAAATATTTGTTGGAAACCGGGTGGCTAAAATTCAGCGGAAAATACCTTCCGCGCCATGGAACTACATAAGCACGCATGACAACCCAGCTGATGCTGCCTCAAGGGGCTTGTTACCAAATGATTTGCTTGTCCATCCTCTATGGTGGTCAGGACCAATATTTCTTTCTTATCCTTCCCAGCATTGGCCACGGACTACAACTCTTCCCATGTCATCTGACGTCACAAAAGAATTACGTCAAGAAGAACGAAAATCAGCTCTTGTAGTAACACAAGAGATTGATTCCATACAGGAGCTTTTACTCCGGTTCTCTTCTCTGAAGAAAATCCTGCGAGTAACTGCGACCGTACTTAGGTATCTGAGTATTTTGCGTAAGCAGAGAACATATTCTGGTCCAATATGTGAACGAGAGTTGGATGATGCTCTTCTTTCGTTAGTGAAAGGTTGTCAAAAATCATGTTTCGCTACAGAGATCCAGGCGCTCAAAGAAAATAAGTCTTTGTCAAAGCCATTTCGCAAACTAGGTCCTTTTCTATCTGCAGACAACGTGCTTCGAGTTGGAGGAAGGCTCCAACATTCGGACTTAGACTATGATGCCAAACACCCTATTCTTTTACCGTCTAACCATCGTCTTTCGGTGTTGATCATTGATGACGTTCACAAAAAATCGTTGAATGCCGGGCCTCAAATGGTCCAGTTTCTTTTAGCCCAAAACTTTTGGGTCCTTTCAGCTCGTCGAGCTATAACAAAACGTCTGTCAGGGTGCATTCCGTGCTTTCGCGCCAAACCTGTGCCGTCACAACCTCTCATGGGGAACCTTCCGCGCGTTAGGGTAACTGCCGTCAAAGCGTTTCAACGCGTGGGTTGTGATTACGCTGGTCCATTTCAGGTCATTCTTGGTCGTCGCCGCCGGGGAGTGCGACCTGAAAAAATCTATCTTTGCCTATTCGTTTGTCTGTCTAGCAAAGCCCTACATCTTGAAGTAGCTAATGATCTGTCCACCGAGTCCTTCATCGCGGCTCTACGTCGCTTCATAGGCCGTAGAGGTCGGTGTTCGCTAATTCTTAGCGACTGCGGCACCAATTTCGTAGGGGCAAAGAACCAACTTTCATCGCTCATGGAAGTCGCAGCCGCTGACGAGGCTATCGAATTTAAAACTAACCCTCCTTCCTCACCTCATTTTGGAGGTGTCTGGGAGGCTGGTGTCCGCTCCGTCAAAAGCCATTTGTCGAGAGTGGTAGGAAAACACCTTCTAACATTAGAGGAGTTCCATACGCTCATAGTACAAGTTGAGGCTGTCTTAAATTCCCGCCCTCTTTGTGCAATTAGTAATGACCCTAACGATTTCTCGGTTTTAACGCCAGGTCATTTTTTGACACTTTCCCCGCTAACCGCTGTGCCTGATAAAAGTGAAGCTACTGACCGGAACTCCCTTACCGATCGGTGGCAATTAATACAGCGCTTACACTCTGATTTTTGGAAACGCTGGCATAGGGACTATCTTAATACTTTAAATCAGAAAAACAAGTGGACAGAGAACAGCCGACCTGTTCAGATTGGCGATCTAGTCCTCGTGAAAGACGACAACCTGCGACCGTTACTTTGGTCAGTGGCACGCGTGATTGACGTCCATCCGGGTCTTGATGGAGTTGTCCGGGTCGCAACAGTTCGTATGAGCTCGAATGATGGTAGAGCGCGCGATTTTAAGCGACCAGTCGTTAAACTTTGCGTGCTTCCTGTAAGTGATGATAGCATAACTAACTAACCGCTAATCGTAATCTTTAGTCTTTTCATTCTTTAATTAATATTACAATAAAAACGTTAAATGCAAAGCTTTTTTAAACTAAGGTTGCCAAGCATCTTTTTTCACTACTAGGTAGGCTGTATTCGATTGTTTCGGTTTGACTCTGTAATAGCACTTAACTTGTAAATTCTGTAAGCTGTTAAAATATGTAAAAGGAATGCTATCTGTTCTTATCTATCATAACGTCCAAATCTGTACAATTTCTGCTCTATATTCAGGAAATCTTCAATTTCGCAGCGGGGGGGAATATGTTTAGTATTTGATTATTTTTTATAAAGTAAAGGCAACTATCATGGAATCTAGATTGGTTCATCGCTGAGGGCTGTTCCGTGTGCTTTGGCTTTACCGACGAGGCTCTGCACCTCCACCCCGCGCGCAGCTATTATAACGCTATCGGCTGTCAACGCGCGCACACGCTCTACTGACGCGACGTTAAACACTGTGCTTTGGTGTCTATCTATTGGTGTTGTGGACTATTTCTGGTGCATACAAAGACCTAGGCAACGCAGCGGATCAAGGAGCTACCGCCACCAGGAGGTTGGCCGGGCTATCGGACTTCACGAGGTGAGCGAGCTGTCTAGTTCTTGATCGTTGCCTGGGGGTTTCTTTCATAGCCCTTGGGGCTTTTACGTCATCTCTAAAATTACGCTAATATCTGCTACAATATTAAAGAATGTGGGTATATGTTAATCAACTTGTTTAGTGGAGCTTCACCTGATGGTGTAGCAAATGATTTTATTGTAGAAGTGAAATGCCCAACTACAGATAAAACCACCAAAAATTATGTTAATAATAACAAAATTGCAGAAAAGTTTTTTATTAGTATTTTTTTTAAGTAATCACAGAAAGTTAGTTTCTCCATACTAGGTGTCCCAGTGTGGTTGCTTTTCACTTTGTATGAAAAAAACAACTTTAGGTGATTACTTTAAAAAAATACTAATAAAATAAACGGGCAAATAGGTTTAAAAACTTCGCCAATTCGTAATGATTATAATTATTTAAGATACCACTGAAAAACTTATGAAATACATAACGAAATTAATGATTTTTCGTGACATGGGCATAAGGGAAAATTACAAAATTTCAGATTAAAATGATCAATATCTCCGAAACTAGCGAAAATCGCTGAACATACATAGGTGTTAAATCGATAGCTTTTTAGCTGCTCTATCAGCCCTTGGCGGATTATCGTTGAGTTTTGGGACACCCTGTATATTATATAGTTTTCTTTCATCTTACCGTGCGATGAAAAATCTGAGCCCTGCTAATGAGGCCTGAATTCAGGTCTATTTTTAGTTCTGCTCAATAAAGGGTTAAATTTGTTGTGTTGACTGATGCACTAGTGTTACGGTAGAATAATTGGACTTAGGTTGTTGTTTTATTGGAGGAGCTTTATTTATTTTGATATAAAACTATTTACAATATTGGCTGAATCGTTTGACGCTTGTGCCTGCCTGCATGGTTTCGAGGAGACTCCAAAAAACAGAAGATTGGACAGGACGGTTGACGTTTGGAAGAAAAATGGGAGCTAACGAAAAATATGACGATGGGGAATAAAAACCTGTAGCGACTATTTAAAGATACAAAGCGTAGTAAAATTATTACCGTGGCTCTGTTAGCAAAGGCCTGGTTATGTTGAATGTGTCGATGTCATTGTAAAAATGAAAAGTGGAAAATTATAATACATTTGTATGCCATATAACCATATCACATGTTTTATTTAACATAGGTACCTAGATCTTTACTAACGTGATTTATCACACTAGTGAAGTTGCAAAGAACTGCATGTATGGCTAAATCGGGAGTGTCTTGTACCACACCAAAGGCAGCATTAGAAGATTTAGAAGTTCCGTTAGATCTACTTTTGTTTCACATTTGCTAGGTACATAGTTTAAGAACTCTTATTCTGTGAAGTGATGGCAAGCCAAAGACTAAACAAATAACTATCAAAACCAATTAATTTTATAGACAGAATAATAAACATGGGTTTTGTCAAAATGAAACTCCAAGTATGTATTCTATAGGAACTTCACAGCTAAGTTCCCACAAGAACAGACTAGGCAGGTCTAGAACCAGAACCACTAAGTTGTGACAATCAAGCTAGTATATAACATAACATACCTACATAATATAAATGCCTATTTCAATGACTTGTGGTAGAGTAAGTAGGTAGTATGTAACTTTTCTGTTAGCTACCTAATTCCAAGATTACCAAGTTATTAATGTAAGGTAAAGTGATTATATTTGTACTTAGGTATACCAATTATTATATACTAGCTGTTGCCCACGACTCCGTCCGCGTAGATAACGTATCCCATTGCGTTATAATTTTCATACAAATTTCTGCTTCATAGGTATATTGTTTTTCAAGAATTTTATATTTATTTTGCCTGTCACTGTTGGTATTTCCTGTTAATATTTTTTGCATTTATAAATTAAAACTAAAGATAAAGATAGAAAGATAAAACATATTTATTCAGTATTGATAAAATATATTTATTGTGGCGAACCTGGGGGAGGCTTACGTCCAGCAGTGGACTGCAATAGGCTGAAATGATGATGATGATGATGATGATTCAGTAAGTAGGCCGCACGGGCACTTTTACACGTCAATAATCTACCAGCACCTCCCAAAAGGAGACCCCTGCTGAGAAGAAACGCCGCAAGAAACTCAGCAGTTAGTAATTTTTTAAACATATTACAATGGTCCTTAAATATATTACTTAGTCTAGCATTACTTATATAAAACTATAAATATGAAATTTAATATAATATCAAATAACATGCGTAGTTCAGCAGGAAAACATTCCAAAAATCTTACGAAGGAGATCATGGTCTCAATACAAGTCATGCAACACAGGAGAAAGAAAAAAAAAACACCTACTTATGGGTAATATGTATAATTATACACTCGCGGTCAAATAATACGGGTCAGTACGAAAATCTAAAATTTCTCATAAAATAATAGAGCTAGCAGCATGAATGAAACTCTATATTGTAGATAATTTTACGGTTAATTAAACAAGACCAAATTCTGGAAACATTATTAGTTTAAAGTTGGTTTCATGCATCTACCATTATCCATTTGCAAGTTACAGGGATTTTCGTCACCGACCCGTATTATTTGACCGCGAGTGTAAGTATAATTTACAAGACGGTGACGGTGTCCCCTAGAAAAGTTAAAGCTTTTTGGTTTGATTAAATTATTATTGACTAAGTTTCGGATTTAGGCCATGCATTTTTGTCTGTTAGATAATCCTCGACCCCGTAATACGCTTTTAGACCAGGGTAGAAGCCTTTAAAAATAATAAAAAGTGAAAAAAAATAATAGTAGGATGAAACCCATTGGAAAAGGAGGGAAATATTATAAAAATGAAAGGAAAAATAATTTACGGGCGATCTGAGGTCGGGAAGGGGATGGGGGTGAGTTTTTAAGGGTAAAAAACGGTTTTTCTCGATTTCCGGCAAAACTAAAAGTCCTATCGAAAAAAGTCAAATGGCAAAGTTGTAGGTAATAAAAAGATCTAAAACTTTTGTATTTACACTTTTTTCACATAACCTCAAAATTTATGTGAAAAATCCAAAAAACCAAGTTTTTGGTTTTTTATTTTTATCTTTGACAAAAACTTTTTTTTTTTAACGAAATTTGGTGAAAACTTACCTTTTTATGTCCTAAATACGCTGTAATTTATTTGATTAAAAATATTTATTTTTTCACCTTATTTTGAATTAATATCGAAAAAACACCCTAATTTTCAATCGAAAATTCACCCGTCAAAATATCAGCTTTTATCAAAAAGTTGGTATGGTTTCTGTTCGTTGAAATCTCTACTTTCCGATGGTGAAAAAAAAAATATATGTTACTACAGTAAATCTTCTCAGAAAATGCAATCATCCATACTGATAATCTGAAAAGACAAAATCGAATTAATAATGCCTTCACTATTTTATCGTGAATAAACTCCCATGAAAAAAAAAATATTAAAGAAGTAAATGTCAAAATGTATAAAAAATATATTATTATTATAAATCTATTAAAAATGTATAAAATATATATGGAAATCGGCCAAAAGTTTGTTATTAAAAATATATCGAATACTGGGTAGGCTAACGGTTGTAACAGCTGCTACTAAATATATAGTATATAATAGTAGGTATGTATGTAGTAAGACCCAGACCCGCCTAGCCCCTTCCCCACTTCTCCACGAAATACCGTGTATATAATATATAATAATAAATATATTATATGCGTAGATGCCTATTTATAACTATTTTAAGATAAATTATATATACCTAAGTAGATGTACCTGAGTGACCTACGAAAAATTGTAGCCCATCAAAAGGTATTTCGTGGAGAAGTGGGGAAGGGGCTAGGCGGGTCTGGGTCTTACTACATACCATACCTACTATTATATACTATATATTTCGTAGCAGCTGTTACAACCGTTAGCCTAACCAGTATTCGATATATTTTTAATAACAAACTTTTGGCCGATTTCCATATAGGTATATTTTATACATTTTTAATAGATTTATAATAATAATATATTTTTTATACATTTTGACATTTACTTCTTTAATATTTTTTTTTTCATGGGAGTTTATTCACGATAAAATAGTGAAGGCATTATTAATTCGATTTTGTCTTTTCAGATTATCAGTATGGATGATTGCATTTTCTGAGAAGATTTACTGTAGTAACATATATATTTTTTTTCACCATCGGAAAGTAGAGATTTCAACGAACAGAAAACATACCAACTTTTTGAAAAAAGCTGATATTTTGACGGGTGAATTTTCGATTGAAAATTAGGGTGTTTTTTCGATATTAATTCAAAATAAGGTGAAAAAATAAATATTTTTAATCAAATAAATTACAGCGTATTTGGGACATAAAAAGGTAAGTTTTCACAAAATTTCGTTAAAAAAAAAAATTTTTTGTCAAAGATAAAAATAAAAAACCAAAAACTTGGTTTTTTGGATTTTTCACATAAATTTTGAGGTTATGTGAAAAAAGTGTAAATACAAAAGTTTTAGATCTTTTTATTACCTACAACTTTGCCATTTGACTTTTTTCGATAGGACTTTTAGTTTTGCCGGAAATCGAGAAAAACCGTTTTTTACCCTTAAAAACTCACCCCCATCCCCTTCCCGACCTCAGATCGCCCGTAAATTATTTTTCCTTTTATTTTTATAATATTCCCCTCCTTTTCTAATGGGTTTCATCCTACTATTATTTTTTTTGGTTTTAAAAATTATCGACCCTGGTCTACTTAGACATTAACGACTTTATATAAGCAAATACTATTGTATTTTTATTAAGTTCCCTTGCAAATTAACTAGAGCACATGCTATAATAACTGCTTCATCCACATATTTGACATGGTTATGGTTTATAACCGAGTGAGGCTTCAAAAATGTGAATTCTCTCAACCTCCGAATCACACGTTCGACATGAATTCTTAAACTTGCAATTATTTTTGTTTGAATCACCTCCTTTTTCGTAGGTGTTTCGTTTGAGGAAACACTTGGTGGCCGAAGAAGTTTTGCATGTCTCGAAGTTAAGAGAGATTCAATTCCTTTGAAGCCTCGATCAGCTAAAACCACAGCCCCTGGAGGAAGGATATCCAAAAAACCACTACATTCTGTAATAGCTTTGTCGGAAATCCTTCCTCCATAACCCTTTGAAATAAAACATATAAACCCATTCGGGCAACATGCAACTAAATATTTCAATGTGTTGCATGACTTGTATTGAGACCATGTCCTTGCTTGCATAACAGGGTTCGATGGTTTCTCAATTTGGATCTCGAAACAATCGAGTAAACACTGCACATTAGCATACCTCACTTTGAATACTGGAGGCAGTGTCTTTTTTATTGTAATGGGTTCTGGCAGGTATATAAACATTTGTAAGTAAGTTGCCAAATGAGGTATACAAATCCTTACAATCTTCTGCAATGTAACCTCACTTAAATTAAAATTATGACTCATTCTTTGAAATGTGTCATTTTGTTTTAATTTAAATAAGGTAATGATAATATGCAGCGGACGTAAATTGCACTTTTTGGCTAAAAAATCTATTAACCAATAATATTGTTTTGGTACACGAAGATACATCTTGGGGTTTTCTTTAATAATTTTTAAATAGGTGCGTGCCGCTACATCTTTCTCTCTCGCCAAGTCCTTGGTTGGGCTCAACGATATAGGACTAGAAGAGGGTTCGTAATGAGATGGGCTTGCCGAATGACTTGCGGTGGAAGATGAAGGCCGGCTGGGCATTACTTTTTCGGCAATATGTGTGACTCTTATATTTGCCATACAACCTACACTTTTTACAGCTGGTTTCATCGAAACAGTTTTGTTGGCAAATTTCACATGTGTCTGAGTTGAAAAATCACACTGAAACAAACAATAAAATTAAATTCACACACACACCTGGTTTCAACATAAGGTTTAGGTACTTTTAAATTTTATAAGATAAGCAACTGTATGTATATATAATATATGTATATAGTATATAATATTTTGAAAATTATAATAATATGATTAATTAATAGTAGCATTTATTTCTAATGTAGATTAAGACTTTTGAATGCCAAATTGTGGCAGAACATATCCATGTACCTACTACTACTGACATGTATATATTTATAAGATCCGTGTACCTATGTACTTGCAAATAAATGAATTTGAATTATACCTAACTCTCATTGATTCTGTTTCTAAAGCGTAGAAACAAAAATCAAATCCATATTAAAGACATTGGGCTCCATTGTGCTATTGCATTTTTATATTATCACTGAATCTCTACATATTCTCAAGATTTATAATGAAATAAATCAGTAAGAAAACTTGGCATTATGTAGGTTTTATAGCATCAATGAAATAACATTAATGTATTTTCTTTACAATAATTATAAAGGTTGGTTTGATGAAACACAAAATAGCAGTAAACTACCATATTGGACAAAACTTCTAACAGTAATACTTAAAATAGGTGTATGTCTAGGACATATTATACACTCTAGAAAAATTAAATTTTCTTATTTAAACTGAATAATGCTGAGTATTCAACTGGATCTATTCTAGTTTACATCCTTTTTTTTATTTTTCTGGTACTGCTTTCTATACATATAAAAAGAGATAATAATACCTTTGAATATGGCATGCTCCCATATTGCAAAAACTGCATCGATGTACTAGGCAGATCTTTAGAGCTGTCCAGGGCACCTTCTGCAACATTGCTCTTATCAGACTGCATTTCCTGAAATTAAGCAAAATGTTAAAATACAATACAATACAATACAAATGAATACTCTTTATTGAACACCAAAAGAAAACAAAACACGGAACAGTACATTTTAACTATAGGTATACAACAGCAATACTTAGCTTATCAAAAATTATAGTTAATGCATATTATAATCATAAAAAAACAGATAGGTACCTACTTATATATGATTAAATAGTACTATTTATATAATAATATAGGCTAATTTGAAAAATTTAATGTTGTCAAACAATGAAATACCTATTTATCAACTTTTTTAACTTATTGCAATAAAAAAAAGGTCACATTAACTCAACCACAGAAAAAGACAGAATGATTTGTAACAGGTAACCTTCTTGGCATGTCTAGTTTAGACAATTTAGATTAATTTTCTATTAAATAGATTCATTTAGTAAACCTCAAGATAAATAAAAATATATTGATATAGGTAAACTTACGCTTTCATCATATGTTTTAGTTAATATCAATCTTGCAGTCTTTTTCAGTTGTAACTTGCCAACTTTGTTTCTAGAGCAATCTTCCTCAATCTGCAAAAGTAAATTAAACATTTTACTGTAGGTATACTACAATCTTAAGTTTCTAAATGAAAGCCGTCTTAGTCGTTCTTCTGTATATAAATATTCTGAGTGTAATTTATGACAAAATACATTATTGTTCATGAATATGTACAAAGTTATGTGCTAAATCGAATTATAGTTGTATTTTACTGATACATCAATAACCATGGTTACAGCCGTGGAGTATAATTTTGAAATATTCTTTGAACAAAATTCTTGTTAGGGAGGGGATCAAAGCTGCAATACACTTACATTGATATGTTCCTCGCAGACATACAAGTTGCGTTTTGGGCAATTCATCCCCAAAGCATGGCACCAAGTCGCTTGCAAAGACGGTGGTATGCTCAAGTACGCCGAGTTCGGAAAGTCTCGTCTGTATTTTTTGCAAGAAGGTACGAAGCATCTGAGTAAATCTTTGTAATACTCCATTTCCAAAGTGGGATTGCCGGAATTCATCGCGTGGATTGTACGATTCAAACGTGCTCTCGTGGCTAATTATTTCTAAAACACTGATCACAACGAACGCAAGCAAACCGAAAAGAGCCGTTGAATTCAATCGTTTGTTTACTTTGATTTGACCACAGATTATAGGAATAGGCTTGACTTGACAATGACAGAATTATAGAAGTGACAGTTTTTTTTTCTTTTTCATTAAGTACGAAGTCAACAAGTTTGTAGGTCATTAAACTTTACAAATGTCAACTTCATAACTAAAAAAAATATTTCTAAAATATTAGAGGAAATAAAAAAAAAAGAGCCGCAGTTCCATGATCTTCAGGATGACGACTATCGAAAAAAAATATAATTTACACATCTTCCAAAAACTTTACTTACCCAATTGTACAATCCACGCAATGAATTCAGGCATTCCCACACGGACTGTAGAATTGGGGTATTACAAAGATTTACTTGAATTTACTTATTTGAATTGAACTGTTTGTTTACTTTGATTTGATTTGACGTTGACAGATATAGAAATGACAGTTTTTTTTCTATTTCATTAAATACGAAGGCAACAAGCTTGTCGGTCATTAAAGTTTACAAATGTCAACTTCATAACTTAAAAAAAGATTTCTAAAATATTAGAGGAAATAAAAATAAAAGAGCCGCAGTTCCATGATCTTCAGGATGACGACTATCGAAAAAAAATATAATTTACATCTCTTCCAAAAACTTTACTTACCCAATTTTATCGACAAAAAAAATAATAAAAAAAAATTACCACCTTTATTTATTTTTTTATGATTTTTTAAAAAAGGTCATAGTACGCAGAGGACCTCATCGGAACAAATCAAGATATTTTGGCTCCTGTGGGCTCTATTGATTTGAAACAAACGGAATTATAATCACAAAAGTTTATTTGTGTCAATGAAAATAGAAAAAAATGAGAAAAAATGACATAAACCCTAAAAATAATGACTTTTCCTATGAATTTTGTGTTTTTTTTTCTCGAATTTTTAGTATTTACTCGATTTACTCAAAATTATGCCCATCTTACCTCATGTTATTTTTACCAGTAATGGTTGTGTATCTCATTGCCTTTTATTTAAAAAAATAACCAAGTGTCTCGCACAATTACAAGATCCTTAATAAGCGGCCAAACAAAGACATTGCGTTTACACTTAATTAGGTAGCCGCTCAGGTTGAAACCCTTAATGGAGGATTAGGATTACATTTTGGGTTTCTTGCACAATTATAAGATTATTAATTTCAAAATTTCAAGTGCAGTTTTCGATAAATCTGTGGGCTGGACTAATTGGTGACATGTTCATTGGCCCTATTTTTCTCCCCAGAACTTTGAACGGTCCCAGATTTTTAGAACTTTTGAGAGAAGATCTGCCCCTTGAATTGGAGGATGTGCCCTTGGAGACTAGAAGAACAATGTATTTACAAATGGATGGATGCCCGGCCCATTACGCACTTGACGTAAGGGGATTTCTCAACGCCTCTTATGCTAATCGTTGGATTGGCCGACAAGGGCCAGTGGCGTGGCCAGCACGCTCACCAGACATGACACCACTGGATTATTTCCTTTGGGGCACAATGAAACAGAGGGTATACAGCGTCCCTATCAACACAGAAGAGGAATTGCGTGGCAGAATTGTCCATTGTGTAAATTACATAAAAAATATCCCGGAAATGATACGTCGAGCAACTCAACAAATAGCAGTACGTGCAGGATTGTGTTTGCAAGAGCGGGGTGGGCATTTTGAACAGTTATTACATTAAATAAGTAATTATGAAATTCCATAATTCGTTTGATTTTATAATCCCATACCCAAAATGTAATCCTAATCCTCCATTAAGGGTTTCAACCTGAGCGGCTACCTAATTAAGTGTAAACGCAATGTCTTTGTTTGGCCGCTCATTAAGGATCTTGTAATTGTGCGAGACACTTGGTTATTTTTTTAAATAAAAGGCAATGAGATACACAACCATTACTGGTAAAAATAACATGAGGTAAGATGGGCATAATTTTGAGTAAATCGAGTAAATACTAAAAATTCGAGAAAAAAAAACACAAAATTCATAGGAAAAGTCATTATTTTTAGGGTTTATGTCATTTTTTCTCATTTTTTTCTATTTTCATTGACACAAATAAACTTTTGTGATTATAATTCCGTTTGTTTCAAATCAATAGAGCCCACAGGAGCCAAAATATCTTGATTTGTTCCGATGAGGTCCTCTGCGTACTATGACTTTTTTTAAAAAATCATAAAAAAATAAATAAAGGTGGTAATTTTTTTTTATTATTTTTTTTGTCGATAAAATTGTGTCTAGTTTCATCCCTATTCGTTTGTGCACTTTATCCAGGGACACACTGTATATGTGATAAATGTTTTGATATTGAATTATAAACTTGTACAATATTGTTTTTTATTTTATTATAGGCATAATTAGTAATTCCAAGTATTATTTTAAAGTAAAATATCAAAGTCGAATTACCAATAAATAAAATAAATCTGTTAAAAATTTGGTTTAATATTATTATTTTCATTATTGTGAACTAAGCTTTACGTTTTCCATTTTGAAACTACAGTATTCAATTTTGTTACTGTCTTCTTTTATTTTGTGAGCATTATTTTTTTTGTTCAGTAAATAATTACAAAATTAATGCAACATAAAAGATAGTGATTTTGGACAAGTGTTTATTTAATAAAAAAAATGTTGAAACAAAAATAAAAACCTTACTTTGAAGTTAAACGTTGAAAACTAAGTGAGGAAAGGACCAAGATGTAACAAAGTGGATAAGATTTGTTTGATTACGTATGGATTTAATAATTTTGTAATATTGTGGGAGTGTTTTTTGAAGCGAAATATTGTTCTTGAACTAAATAGATTAAAAAATATATAGTTTTTAAACTACGTAACCCATAACTTTACTTACTCGGAGTCGGTGGATCGGATTTGGATTGGATCTGTGAAATTCTTGGTTGGTATTATAGTCTTGATCATACTTGGTCATCTTTAGACATATCCTATAATCTGTGGTCTTGATAGATGTCAATGTCAACAAGATGCCTTATTCTTATTTTATTTTTCAGTAAATACAATGGCCTTAACGCTTGTTAATGGTCTACCGCACTGTGACAAATAGTTTCACATTAATGAAAGTGTTTAAAAATAGTAACTTGGAAATTTAAGGTGTGTTTTGAGCGTTCGTACTCATGAAATGCAACGTCCGTGAACTCGCTCACTTGAGCGACCAGCCCTGTGTTATCGAAGGGAGACTAAATTATAAAAAGGTTTCCAATGGCAGTTACCGTAATCAAGCAGGTAACGCACACCAGTATTACACAACATTCATGTTCATAAGAAGACCAGCAACACCTCTCATCTGTCTGAACTTTCACGATCTTTAGATAGTTTCCAATGTTTGCATTTCGATACGTACTAAGATCATTTTTGAAGTATAAGCATGAACCAGTAACCTGAACGTTCTTGAAGAATTGTAGATTTAAACAGTGAAAGTACTATAGCTTGGCAAATTTGTTTGTGATGCTCCCATTGTCTGCGTGGTCGTTGGGCGATGTTACTAGTCGATTACGTGTTGCTCACCTCTACATACACAGGATATTAGGTTGCCGATATCCTTAACAATATTTCAGCCCCCTGGGGAGCGGTGAGGTCCTGCACGATGCACGACACAGTGCGCGCCAACGGCGCCGCATATAGCTCGCGGTTAAGTGCCCCATGGACTATCATGGTCACATCTGGAACATGCAGTCTTATCAGTTGAGTTACCATCTCAGGGCTATCCGATTTGTCGTGCAGAATGTGGCAAGCCGAGACCAACATGCTATAGTTGCGCCTCACCTCAAGACAATAAAATTCAAGAGTCCCAAAGAGATATTTAGTTAAATATAAAAACGAGTAGTAACTAGACCTTTTTACTTAGAAAGGCTTTTTGTACCTTATCTAAAAGTAACGAGTTATTATGTGCGGATGCCATACAAGTGAAGATGCTAGCATCTTGCTTCTCACTAAAGCATTACAAACCAATTGTATGACGCTAGAGTATTCTAACATTAAGTATTACAAAGCCTAACCTCTGAAAGCAGTTGATAGCAAGTTATGAGACATGCACACGGAAAGTAAAGCGCACATCGAACACCACACCGAGGAAATATGTAATATTTAAATATCAAATGAAAGGAACGGATAATCGGCATTGACCCCAGCATATCGCACCTTCAATAGGACAAGGGCACAATTGCCCCTATAATCATATAGTACATTGTGCCCTTGTTTTACCGAAGGTGCGATATACTGAGCATGTAGAGGAGGGCATGATTGACTGAGTGTACAGACATAACACTTGGCTGGATTGAAAAGGATTTATTTTCCATACTCAACCAGACAACCTGAGTTGACATCCTCTTGTAGTGACTTGCAATCCGCCTTTTGCTCCACAGTGTTACCGTTTTTTCTAGTAGTGTGTTAATTATGAACAATTTGTTTAACTTCACATCTAATAAATTTTCCTATAGTAATCTTAAAACTTTTCCTGTAGTAATCTTGTGTGAGTTTTGTCATGTACCTACCTAAGTATGTGTGTACACTTATGTACACAAGCTCCCACCTACAGCAACGGCAGCCGACTAATCCTTCGGGCAAATGGCCCCTGTTGCGTACATACTTCCCCCAGCTGTCTTTGGTCCCCCATTGTTCACAGATCATGCGAGTGTCACAATCAACTTTACCAGGCTATAAGGTTCATAGTGATACAAAAAGATAAGTGCATAATAAGAAGAGTATTTACTTTGCAGGAATATAACAACTCAGAAAAAAAGTCATGTCACCGAGATACTTGTTGACTGTAGGTGGGCTTAGGATAACCCCTGTGATAGCTGTACATCATCATTTTAATCACCAACTTAACTGAACTTGAAAGCAAGGCAAGCGAGGAAGTGGTGATTATTTATATTAATTATTGAATGTTGCTGTATGAATGTAGTATTTATGAAAAGTCTAAGAAATAATAGTCAACAAGTATATGAACTGTTACAGGGATCACCTTAGATTGATCCAACAGTAAAAAAATTGCATAAAGTCTTTCTTACACTGAGTTGTGTTACACATACAGTCTTGTATTTCTGTGTTGGGGAAAAGTCAAAAATAATTTCATTGTTATATATTTCTAAGTGTACATTAATGTAGATTGGTCTAAATGATTTTTATACTTTTTTCAGTTTTTAAGGAGAGGTGGTTTCGTCTTATCAATAATTATTTATTTTACTTCAAAATAAGTGAGATGGGGAAATTTGACACAAAGAATCCGGCAGGAGTGTTTGTGATGGAGAACTCATCCATCCAGATGGAGCATGGACCAAATATATCATTTTCATTTTCTATATCCTTCATGTAAGTGTGTTGTTATTGATTTGTGATATCGTCTATTCAAGAACAATAAGTCAGTTTTGTCTATTTTAATTTTTACTCACTCTAAAGATGTAACTTGTTTAAGGCCATACCGGCGAAGTCTTTCGAATGTGTTAAAAAAAACACTATTATTTTGTGTTATTATCTTTTATTGATCAGGTCATGTGATCAGGAGATACAGTGTATTGACAAATTAAAGACGTGCATAAAAAAATTTGAATACCTATACTGATGCTGAAACACTTTAGCTTGCAATATACATCAGGAATAGATTAAATTATTAAAAAGGAGCCTATATCCCACATGAGCTTTTCAAAAATTTCTGTTCCATAATTCAGTCACAGGATCAGTGAAATAGCAGACAGCTGTATAACATTTATGTTGGTACGGTTGGGATGTTAATGATAAAAAATATTTGAAATTCAACCTTTTAGTATTTTTATTTTATCCTAGTAGTATTTTTTTGGTATCCCGCCTTTTGGCCGAAATATATTTGGCCGAATGTATCGTTACCCAGCTGTTTCATTAGCGGGTTGGCAAATGAAACAGTTGGGAAACGAAACATTCGGCCAAACACCCAAAATAATCACATGACATGCTCATTGCAGGATAAATAAAAGTAAAATAGCCTTTATCATAGTAATCGCGGTATGTTGAGGTCATTTGAAAAACGTAACAGGAAACAAAAAATAAATTTAGCACTTTTTTTATGGGTGTCATTCGCGATACATAATATCGTTTGTCCTAGTCATATCCCATAGCATGTTTGCCCTAAGTAATGTTTGGCATAACATACATTTGCCATAATGACTGTTTTGTCATAACGTTCTTTGGTCCTTAACATCATCTACACTAATATTATAGAGAGGAAAGATTTGATTGTTTTTTGGAAAAGGATAGGCTCCAAAACTACTGGACCGATTTGAAAAAATATTCCACCATTAGAATCGTACAGTCAACAGCAAAAGAAACTGATGAAATAGGGTCCCAAAATTATCTATACAATACATTAAGTCAAATGCTACGGACTATTGTAGTTGATCAAAAGTAAATGAGCTCAATAACGTGTCATAATAAGTGATCACCATTATTTCGATTTTTGAAAACTCAATGACAGTTTAAGTCATCGTTGAACATTTCGAATTAAAGTTTTAACTATAAAATCTTGGTTTTGGGACAACCTCGGAGTACTTCGGTTAATATCGGTTATGTTCGTCGAAAAACATGCGAAGTGACAAAATAGCCATCTCCCTTACGCCAAGATTTAAAATAAGTTTTTATTACATCTTGGAATTATTTGCCATAAATCCTTCTTTTGCCGATATTGTTGGAATGTCGTTATTTTGGTATTCAATTCACGTTTGACGCTTTTGATAGAAATGTCATGTCAGGCTTCTGTTTTGCACAGCTGTTATGATCACTTTCTTTTGACTAATTAAAACATCAATTAATTTAGCAATTTAATATAACATGTTATATTTGGGATGCCAACACAATAGATATTTTGAAATGTTGATTTTGATCACTTACTTTTGACGTTGACTGTACATTATCCCTGATGTACGAACATAGGCTATGTTTTTTTTTTCTGAGCGGACGGAGTCTCAGGCAACAGCTAGTTAACCATCATTTTACATTACCTAAGCGTCTAAATAACTACTCTTATTTGCACTAATTATGAAAGTCATAATCATAATGCAAATCATAAATATAAGTAAATAAATACTCAGCAGATAAGGGGGGCTCAGAGACGAAGCCCCCCCGCAATAGAAAACCCCCTAAAATGTCCCTAACATTATACAGGTTAGGTTCGTTAGTTACATTGTATCTAGGGTATGCAGTACCAGACCCTATTATCGTAATGGGCTGAAACTTAGAATACTTAAGTTAACCCGAGGCTAATGCAATATAATGATACCTGTTAGCTGAAATGATGGTGGCAATACGATCTATGCGGTAAGTAATTAACGCAGGCCCACTAAATTGGCATTCGTTATTTAGATCTTGATAAGCAGAAAATAACTGTACATAAAAAGTCTAGATATACTTTTTACAGAGATTTATTTAATACTTATTTATTTAGTTAATTAGCCCATTGTTATTACGCGACAGAGACGAGCCGGAGAAGCGGCACGTGTTCGCGGCGCGCGCCGAGGACAACGTGGTGCAGTGGGTCATCCGGCTGCGCGAGTGCTCGTACGAGTACCTGCGCGAGCGGCTGCACACGCTGCAGTCCAAGATCTACTCCATCACCGGCAAGGTGGGCTGGTCAATATCACTCGAATCTTCATTCTACCTAACCCCGTCGCAAAAGGCACTTGTCCCACTGCCGGCGAGGAAGCTGTACTCTGTATCGACTATTTTCTCGCTCAAGAAACGAACAAAAGATTTAGATCCCGTGCCAAGAAAAGAAGCCAATAAAAGAGACATATTAATATTTGATCGCTGGCTGTTCACACTGCCGGCGAGAACTCTCCACTAGTTGGTCGAAACATAAGATATAGATCCCATGCCAATGAAACAGACATATATTCATAGTTGATCGCTGGTTTTAGTATTTTATCATTAAGCAATAGGCACTGTTGTGCCACCAACTCCGGAAGGGGCCTAAATGGGTAAGAAGATAAGATAAAAATTAAGAAGATAAGTTTTAAAACTTTATTTTATTTAATATCTGTATCTATACGCGCCCCAGCACATGATTTAACGATGAACGATTGCGAAAATACTAGCTATTGATTATACTAGCGACCCGCCCTCACTTCGCTTCGGTTTATGCGAGTTTTCTGTAACACCCGTACCTAAGCCAGAATCTGTTATACATACATACTTTCCTCTTGAATCACTCTATTTATTTTTAAAAAAACTGCATCAGAATCCGTTGCGTAGTTTTAAAGATCTAAGCATACATAGGGACAGACAGACAGACAGCGGAAAGCGACTTTGTTTTATACTATGTAGTGAAGTAGCTGAGCGCATCTTCGTAGACTGAAAATACTTGGTGTGGTGTACTAACCCAGAAGTTTTTAATGCATACATAATCTCGTCTAGGATTTTGTGCAAGGTACAACCTGTAACTATGTCACTGAGACGATATAAATGGTAACTTTCTTAAAATCGATTTAAAGATGAAATTCGTTATTTAAGTTACTGTAGCTATAAATTTTTGATTAGGTAATAGAATATAACTTAATTTAAAATCGGATATTGTGATACCTACTCGTAATTTTTGCGCGTCTCCAGGACCCGCTGCTGCTGGTGCCGCGCAACGAGGGCGCGTGCCTGTGGGCGCCGGCCGCGCCGTTCTCGGCGGCGCCCGCGTGCTCCGTGGCCGCCGGCTCGTTCAGCTGCCACCTGCACGCGCAGGCCTTCACGCTCGAGCGCAGCAAGTCCGACGCCAACGCGCACGCCGCCGCCAGGACCACCTTCTACACCGACCGGACCGCCCTGCACGACCGGCCGGACGCCATCACCAAAACCTACTGCCTCGAGAGGAGCAAGACGTCAGCGCTCTTCAAAAGTCACATAGAATCTTTGGAGGGAACGATCTTTGATAACCGGCCGATGCACTCCCGCGCCGCGCCGAGCCCGCCCGTGCGCCTGAAGCTCTCCCCGAGCGGGCGGCGCGCGGAGCTGCCCCGCGACGTCAAGGCGTTGACGGAGCACGGCAAGCTCCTCGGCACGACGGGCATCCTGGGCGACGCGCCCGTGCCTCCGAGGAGGAAAACCTCCCCGAAACCCTCGGAACACGCGAGCAACGACCCCGCGTGCGGTGTCCCCGATCCGGAACCCGAACAAGATCTTATTCAATTTTAGTAGTTTCTCCTTAAGGTACCTACTCTAGATGTTTTCCCACCTAGTTGAGCATAAAGGATTTGAAGCGATCGTAAAAGCATTGTACCTAAGTATATTTTAAAGTATTTTTTACATGAAATTTAACTACCATTATGAGATTATACGTATAGGTAAGTAATTGCCAGATTTGTGATATTTTAATGTCGGATGTCACACTAGACATTGAATCAATTAGAAAAGGTCCGTATTTATTTAAAAAAACTATATTTTTTATACCTCTGATAAGAGATTCGAGTGTAGTGCTAAGTCTGTAGAATAGCTGCGGTCGGATAAATGCTTGCCCTACATGCAATAATATAGATCAAGGTTAAAAATCCCTTTGAACAAACAATTAAAGAGGAATGTTCGGATTTGCTGGTGTTGCTGGAGTTATACTTCATATAGTTTACTCATGTAGCAAGCAACTGCTTCAGAGAAAAGTTAAGCCTTGATTTACACAAACGTTTTTGCAACGCATTTTAAATAAACATGTAATAAAACAAGTAGGTTTCTATAAAGACATTCGCATGCCAACGAATTTTCATAAAACAATATTGTATCGATTACATACCTTGGACCCATCCATGTAGTGTAAAATGGCCCATTTGTTTACATATACGTTATTAGGTACCTTTCTTTGATAAAACGGTTGTGCAAACAAGGACCAAGTGCAGATTTCTAGTCAACTTTATCTGAGAAAAAAAGGGTTATCGATTCTCAACTCTCAGGAAGCCTTTAAACTGCTAATAATGCTAAAAATGCTAATTAGACAGAAAGATCCGATATGCACCGTAACGTCATGTAACAGGTCGGCCATATAAAATCCATGTTTAATTCGGTTTTGCTAGATAGGAACAAATCTTTATTGGTTATTATTATAGTTATTCAAACAATATTTTTTCTCAACTATTTGTTACATGAATCAGGTTTTAATGATACTATATGGAGGATACTGTGAAGAAAGTCATGAATATTCCCTATTAGTGACCGGTTTTCGTAGACATGAATGAAGAGCTAGCGATTAACAACTGTGCTACGGTCTAGTTTAGTTCATAATAAGAAAAGTAACATGAACAAACCGCTTGATTCAGAATAGGCATGAGATTTCAAGTTCTAATCTTCCTTGTACGGTCACGAGAGTTAATTTGGGACCCATTTCAAGACAAATATGCTTGAAGTCGTCAATGTCATTAGAGATATCAAGTCATTTGTAACTTTTAGGAAACTCAACCTTATTGTTGTAGAATGTCAGATTGACTTTGGATCTAAGGTGGGTGTCAAATTAAATCTCGTGACTACGTATATTTAGAAATGTTTTTGTAATACGGGGAATTATTTGTAGATAACCTTTTGTGTTTCTGGATATTTACTTGTTGGTTATTTTCCTATTTATACTATAAAATATTTTACATAAAATACCTACACACTAACTAATATAATACGCGTAGTCGTCAAAATGCGCCTTTACCACTTTTGCACCTTAATGTCCTACAAATAGAGTCAAAAAGTGGATATTTCACTGTAGTCGAGGAAACTGAGTGTGCTATAGGGTAAAATACGATATATTACTATAGCGCTTGCAGTGCAGTTGCATCAATTCAGTTTAAATTACAAAAAGTTGCTGGATTTCATAAAATAAAATAACTTTGAATTCGTTACTCAGTTTCCTTGGCTTAGTTCTGTTCAAAATGTCAAACTCTTTTAGCGTTTAGTCCGATGTATAACATATCATAACCTAACATATAATTTATATCAATGTGACAAGAGGTAATGTGTGTAAAGTCATAAGTATTTGATGCATTTATAGTCTATCGAGTTTAATTATTGTACCAATTTTTCATTACCCATTACCTCTTAATTTTAATCTTGACCCTTTTACTGCCTAATACCAAAGAAGGCGGGTACTGTATAGTAATAGGATGAGCATTTTAAGTTTAATGTGGTGGTTAATAGAGTATAGAATTCTTCCACCACTACATTACATTAGCGGCCTTCTTAGGTAGGGCAGGTTAAGTGTAAGATACCGAGTTTTGAAGCTTCATCACCAGTGACTGTTTTCGTTATGGTATTAACGGTATGGTACCGGTATTGGATATCGATACCGCGTCGTTATAATAATGGTAAAAACTATACCGGTTGAAATATAAAGGTACGCTACTGTATAAAATATCGGTATCGCTATTTTTCTCAGGTGTCCTTAAACCTTTATTAAAACGGTAGTCACCCGGCAAGCGAGTGGTTATGTATACCCATGCAAGGTGCTTATGGGTGAGGACCAAAAAGTTGGACCACAGTTAAGCGCAGTTAACCATACAAACGACGAACATGAAAAAAGTTCCATTGTGCGACGAAAAGTATCCTTACAATTGTATGGCTAATTTTCGTGTCACAACGGAAAAGTTTCATAGAAAATTTAATTGATTGAGTTAGCGTGGACATCTTTTTGGTCCTTACCCTTATCGTATTCGCCTTTGGTATGCTGAAGCACTAACCAGTGCCCAATTTTGCAATACATCTTATTGCATACATACGTTTTTAATTTAAATTTTTCGTAACGGGTCATAGGTAAGTCCTAGTCTGAAGAGACTACAAATTGGAATTTGTTTACTCTTCAGTGTTCATTGAATTCTAAATATTAGGTTAAAAAACGAAAATATATTTTACTAAGCCTTTTTCTTTCCAAGGCTACAGTCAGATGAGAGTTGTTAAGGAACATTATTTTGTGTTTTCAAGCCACAAAAAATGTTTGCACTTCTTTGGCTTGAATTTATGTTTGTTTGCCAATGTGTTCCTGTTTTCTCTATCGTTTCACGAAATGCCTCGATAAATGTAATCTCGTTTAGTCGCCGAACAAAATATTTTATTGCCTTGAGTGCCAGGACTCTGCGTCCACCAGGGCTGCGATTAACATACTATTTATAAAACAATTAATATTATATGTGTTAGTTAACATTATTATTTATGGGTACTATATGGAATTGCGACTGTATTTTAAATGAAGCATTAAATAATTATACATTTTCTACGATGTATGATAGTTAGTTTTTAAGTGTTTTTACCTTTGTAACAAGACATTAATACATATTTACGAAGTAAATGAGAAGTAATTTTATGTCTTTTTTCATTCTATATAGGATACCTGATTCGATAAAAAATACATCTGTTTCTTATAAGGGATATGATGAGTAACAAAAGCTCCCGTTGTTATTCCCTTTACATAATTAATAGACGGGTCCTCATTTACACGGTTTACGCACGGGCACAGTTGCGCGAACAAATTATCCAAGAATAGGGTAGCTGTACTACGCGAAACTAGGAAAATAAAGTGATCCAATTGGTGAATATTTTGTTCGCGAACCACTCGCCTGCCTCACACGGCTCTGGTAGAAACCTAGAAACCGTCTTGACGTTGTCGTTTTCTCTAGAGCTTGGAGACTAGTCTAAGGCCCGTATTTATAAACTCATCTTGGCTGAGATGCGCGTCACAAGATACGTCAAAGTAAACGTCAAACCATAGAACACTGTCATTTTTGACACATCTCAAGACGAGCATTAGAGTTGAGATTAGTTTATAAATACGGGCCTAAGTAACACATAGTAGTATTGGGCGTAAATTTGCCCTGGCAAGGGTAATGTCACTTCTGTCCGTATAGTGTCTTGCAGAGAAAAGTTACCCTTCTTATACAGAAGTTGCCCAGCACGAGGGGTTACTTTTCTCGACTGCTGACTGACATTCGTAGATTAGGTAGGCTAGAAGTAGGTACCGGTTTTTGCCATCTTAAGACCGTTTTTGGCCACTATAAACTTGAATTAATATGTAAAGCAATATTTTTACATATTTCTTATCATATTAATCTTCAGTTTAAACTACTTATAAATATTACTTTTATTTTTACAGTATTTTTGATACTGATTTCAACCTAGTGTCCAAAAAGGGTACAGTGGCCACAAACGCTACTTCTACCCTACACCAGGGATTTATTCCAACAATGGGCCAAAAACTACCTAACACATTTCTTTTGGTAGAGGTATAAGGGCGTGTCGGATATTTTTGAGCGCCATGTTGGATATAATACATATATTATTGTTAGTGACTACAGTAGTGACTCCCCGAATTTTTGCCCTATTCGGGACGAGATGCATCTTTGTAGCGTATGTCTAAGAAAAGTTTAAATCCACGCTGTTTTTAGAGAGTCACTGGCATCGAATAGA
The DNA here is from genome assembly GCA_963966035.1 of Acleris laterana. Lineage (NCBI taxonomy): Eukaryota > Metazoa > Arthropoda > Insecta > Lepidoptera > Tortricidae > Acleris > Acleris laterana. The sequence continues at coordinate 13,165,681 of OZ014440.1, forward strand.
CAAAAGCCTTCTATACCAAGTTTGGTCTTGTTGTCTTTAAAATAAAACTCTACCTACCTATAATGAGTTAACGAAACCTGTTTCAGGCAGAAAATAGGATGAAGAACAGAGCAGTCTATAGCTGTGTCCCTGTCGCTGCCAGGAATTTGGCAGGTTTTAACAGTAGGTCGACTTACTTTTAACAAAACTCACGCGCCATAGACAAGTAAAAACCACAGCACATTTCAACCTTACGTCATAGATACTCGGGTTTATTTTGCGCTGTTAACCGTTCGTGTAAATTTATCCGTCAATGGCGTTAAAAAGGTGAACAAGGTAAACTACTAAAAACCATGCCATTATTTATCGTATAACCAAGGTATTGATAGTATCTGCTCGGCTGTCTCCCACTTTCACACTCTATGGCATAATAAATATACTGACGGAGTACTGTTAGTATATATTTGAGTCTTGAAACCTAAAGCGGCCAAAAGACGGTTTTACCGACGGATAAGTGTTCTGAAATAAAAAATTAGAGAACACTGATTCGAATTGGCCCCGCAGCCCCCAATGTTTGTATGGACTATAGAGAAGATCGTTAAATAAAAAATGTAGTTTTTCGAAACATGTACGTTTATTGTAAATCATTACAAGCATATTACTACACCGTTTCCGGAACTCTTCGATGAGTCTTAACGTAATACTCCGCGACACAGTTAACATAACTGCGCCGCGGGCTTCCCTCGAGGCGTCACATACACCTAGCTAGGAGCTACACATACAACGTGTTAATGCACATAATATATCACTTACAAGATTGTATAATCATACATCTAACACACGCATAAATATGGTTAACAATGTTTGCATGAGACACGGACTAGCAGGCATGTTTCTACACCAAAAATTACATATAAAAATAATTATCATTTCTCAATCATGGATTTGATCCAATAGAACCTACGTTCTTGTATATGATTATACCTACTTAATTTTCATATTTATAGCCAAATAATAACTTCGGCTCGTTAGCACAGCTACAACTTCCTATAGTACAATTTTGAGATAAGCGTTATTATATTATATATAGAATAAAGTATAACTGTAAATAAGTGATAACGTTCAATATACAGGCACCTATGTATGTGTAGATATAATATACAGGTTAATTGCGCTAACCAAGCGTGTTCCTTCTAAGGAAGGCAATTTAAACACAAACCTTACATAAAATGAGAATTCTAAAACGTCTTACAATTATTTGTTAAGATTAGAACTGATAGCCTAAGGCACTTGAATGTTCGTAATATGATTTTCCACTTATTATTTTAACCTTCGACCCGCTCGCGTTCGATCCGTTACTGCGCGGAGTCGCGGACATTATGCAAAACACCCTGTAAGTACCTGAGGCGAATATAATAATACAACGGTATAAAATACTTGTGTGCAACTAGGCACTCGCGCGTGATCCCGCTGCTAGCGGGCATGGCACTGCGTGGTGGTTGCTACTACAATTGCAACTGGTAGCGGTGGGCGGCGGGCCGTCGGCGCTAGTTGCCGCCGTAGTCCCGCAGCTCGCGGTTGCCGAGCGGCAGCGTGGGCCGCGAGTTGTGGAGCAGCTCGAGCGCCTCCTCGCCGCACGACGCCTCGCCACTCCGCAGCTTACGCATCAGCGCCAACTGAAAACAAGTCGTCTAAACGTCACACGCCACTCTACATCTAGGCATTTGTGATAAGATGCAGCGCGCTTATCTTAATGAGGTTTTCGAAAGTAAGGAATTTAGGTCGCGGGTGAACATCAGTTAACGTTAAGAGCTAAATATACGCACGACGCACTCGGGAACCGGTAGGCGCCACCGGTCGGCTTAACTTGCGTATTTACTACGGGAACAGGTTTCTGGCGTGCATTAGCTTAATACTGGTGTTAAAGTGTAGGAGCTAGCTTTCCCGAGCAGTTTAAAGGTGCCTTAGACTTGTAATTTCTTCCGACGGTTAATTACCTAAACGCTGCTGTAGATAGTAGATGATTAAGGATTGTGACTGACCTGCTCGGCGGAAACTTCGACGGGCTCCTTGAAGAGGATCCAGGTGACGCACTCCGTGCAGGGCGGCGTGGTCAGCGAGCCCGGGTAGGTCCAGAAGGCGGCGCGCGCCGGCAGCAGCTTAGCGGGGTCCAGCGGGTCCGACATCGTCACCTTGTCGCCCTTGTGCCGGATGAACGGCAGCAGCCGTACCACCTTGTCTAACTCGAGGTGCTTCTTGCCAACCTGCAAAATAAAGGGTGAAAAATGTATAACGACTAGGTATGACGGTAAATGCTTCTTTAACGTCAAAAATATATGATTGATAACGATATAAGAGCAATATGAGAAATAAGTACTTGATGTTCGTGTGATGAGGCGAGATTGATGGAGCGAAATAAAAGTAAACATATGAATTGTTTGCAGTGGCGTCATAGGTCATAAGTCATAAATCAGGAACCCATTAAGTACAGTAATTTCAAAGTAAGTCAATAATTCGTGTACATAAATTTCGTAGTTCGATGTTAATTACAAGATTTAAAAAAAAGATTTTGCATCTAAATGATTGTCGGGTCTATTACTTAACTATGTGCGCCGTTATCTTTCTTTATTTAAAGCAAGGTTGCAAACCGGATAAATCCGCAGTCTTTCTTGATTCATACCTTCCTGCCTATTCAATAATTTCTCTGAGAATCTATTTAATCAAAAATCTTCTTTGATATTTCTGTAAAACAATGTACAAAGGTACTAATTCAAAGTGAATTATCGTTTTTACGTGAATTTTATGGATGTGCTCATCTGTTATACGTTCATACCTAAGTAAGTATTTACGGCTACTTATTCATACACACACTTACGTATTCCCATGCAAATTTTATTCAGATGTAATTCTATTGTATTCAGATTTCGACCCAGAGACGTAGTAGTTTATTATTCTGTTTTGAGTACAACGAGGTAAAGGAGAGTAACGACTCCGTGCACCTGACCGGGGATACTGAGGTCGTTTCGTGCTGCATCTATGGTACCTAACCTAAGAAGGATACCAATTCGAGATACCTAATCGCGTAAAAGTATTACGAGCCTTTCTAAATCATGACATTCGAGTCTAATCGCATAGGTAGCGCGGCGCTCCTGCCACTAATGACGGCTCATTATTCATTTTAAAAAGTAGGTAAATTTTACCAATTACAGATGTGGGTTACAGAGTCAGTATAAATACACTATAACCCGTTATTTACTAAGCGAGTAGGTACGTAACTAAGTTGCGTGCTTCTATAAAAGGATTGAGTTGTGACTGGCGAGGCTTCGGTGCTGTGTCTAATCTATTTATGTTGACTTGTTCATTTGCACAACGCGAACGGCTTAGTTCTCGAGAAGGAAGCCTCATACAAATGCAGCAAACAATTATGACTGGATACAGAAAGCAAACAACTGTTTCTCGTTCCTTTCATGAGGAGCATAGGTCAACACTAAAAGTTCAACAGAGATCCAATAAGGACCTGTTTTCGCAGTGGCGCAGTCGCCTATTCTATACGTTAAAGTAACGCTGCTAAGGTGAAAGTAGCGAACGGCCGCGCGCCATTCTCTATTTTTTGCTCTATTCTCTTTCTAAATAGCGTTCAATAATTTGGTACCTACAAGTATGTTCAAATAATTGACATAGTTTGTCGGTGTACTTAACATTGGCTACGCTACGATAGTACTTCCAGACATCACGGAAATTTCAATCAACGCAGCGTTCGGTTCTCGTAATGCAGCCAATCAACGACTAGTAGTACTCTGGGTGTAGGTGGGAAAAATACACGTTGCAATGTCGTACCGGTATGGGCATGTACCTCACCGCAAGATATTGGTTACTCTATTTACGACTAGTAACTCGTAATTTGATATACACGTCCGAGTAAATAAAAACGTCTCCGAAACATATTCATCCGTGTCGGAGAAATCGTGATTGTTACGGCCTCCGGATATAAGTATAACTAGGTTATTTTTCACAAATATTTTGCATTATGGTATGAGGTAATTTAAACAAACCTATTTAATTTTGTTTCGCATTTAATATTGCCATATTCGATTAGACGTTGCTTATTAATATTATTTTAAAAAAAAATCTATAACGATTTTAATTTTACTCTTGCTTTGCCAAGAAAAGCAAAATTAAGTGAGCAAAAGATGAAACATACCAATATCGAAAACTATTGGAAATAATATTGTTTAGACAATGTTGTCAAAACAGCTGGAAGAATGGTGGAGATCTTTTAGGAATGGCCAAGTTCAGCAACGGTCCCGTTTCGGCTCACACGATGACAATTAATGTTGTCGAATACAACTTCTTGCAAATAAACAGTCGTTTGTGATAATTACCATGAGTAGAACGCCGAGCACGGCGAGTCCGTCGTGCTGCCCCGCGGCCTCCGCGAAGCTGTTGTACTTGGTGGTGTTCCAGTGCACGAGGTGCAGCTCGCCGGAGAAGGAGCGGCCGTCCACCGTGTGCTCGGAGCCCTGCCCGTTCACGGCGCCCCAGTGGCAGTGCCACTGCTGCAGCTTGTACACGTCCGAGCCGAGCGGGCCTCCGCGCAATTCTGCAACAACACATCTTGTTGATCAAATAGTGCAATTTTGTCCAATTAGAGGTATGTTTCTTAACACTTGCCGTACTGTCCTGTATATACATCAAGCAGTATGGCTCATTACACTCTAATTAGGTACCCGGTTCCGCACTCGAGAGTGTTATTATTATTAGTTACCTGTAAGTGCACCCAAAACTGTTCCGCTTAGCAAAAGATAGAGACGATAGCGTGATAGCGGCGTTCACCAGGTAAGAGGCACTTACTAATTATTATAAATACGAAAGTATGTGTGTGAGTGTGTGTGTGAGTTAGAACTTCCTTACTTCGTCATGCTGACACATCATGCTGGATTTGGATGAAATTAGAAATGGGGATAGCTTAGAAGACTTGTAACCTTGGATTAACACATCCTTACCTTACCTTTTATCTCGAAAAAGCCTGTTAGCAAATGGTGGTCAACGCAGACGAAGTCCAGGGCAGAAGCTATAAATGAATAAGAAGAAGCTACCCTATCTAGTGTAGTGGTGCTATTCACGACTTGTATACGATCTTCTATAGACAGGTCGTACCAGACAAGCATTTTGAGTTCGTTCTGGAGCCATTATTTGGTTAGATGAACTAACCAGCATAGTGGTGAGTCACCGTAATCACCAAGGGTTTAGCGCCCGCAGAGGGGACTGATGGATGGATATGCAAATTGCCTCCGTTAAATGCACCTGAGTTTTTGGCAGGAAATGTGACAATCTAATTGATATTAGCGACTTTTAAACGTCCTACGTTCGCACTCAAGAGTCAGTTACGATTATAGTAAGTACTAATTTTATGAAGTGGCCCGATTAGCAAAGAGATGTGCTTAACAGAAAGGGCCAGTTTAAAAAGTTCTTACCATACGTTGTTCCTTACTGACAATCTTTCATACACAAGTTTGAAAAAGGAACGAGTTAATTGTCTTTAAAATGTCTCTGAGTATAGAGGTTAGTACTTTTTCATCACACTAGCTCGTAAATAGTGTCCTAACATGCTAGAAAAATAGACCGTAAATATCCAAAATAATACCCGCGGGCCTTTTTTTACCATTACGCTTCTAACGTGCGTAATAGCTTTTTTTTTTAATATTATACGTGGACTCAAACTATCACAATACGTCAGGACCCCAATTCTTGTGCCATTCGATATGAAGTTTCATTCGAGATGAAATGTCAGTTGAATACTATTTCCTAAAAATCTCGCATAATAAACTATTGATCTCATATGTCACTAGAATCGGACTCCGAACACGTTTAACATTATCTGTGGTAAAGTCACAGACAATGATGTAGTCTGCCGCTAATAAGTTAAAAATATGATCTTTTGTCTGATTTTATTTCATTTCCTCGCAATTGTGATGAACAACATTGTATGTTACACGGGTGGTAAAGGAAATACAAAGCTCGAGTCATTAAAGCCCTCAGCCTTCGGCTTCGGGCTTCTAACAGACTCTCGTTTGTAATTCTTTCTTTACCACCCTTAATACACAATGTACTATAAGGCTACGCACGCACGGCACGATAATGACACCGTTGCGTTGCGTTGCGCCGTAAAGTTTTGAGAGAAACCGGAACATCTGAATTGTACCTACAAACTAACGCGTGTGTTTGCGATTGCTTTTAGTGTTCCAACAAAAATAAACATTTGAAAATAACACAGTTAATGTTTATTACGCGTTTAGATACTTGTAATCTTAAAGACGTGGATATTAGAAGTGTTAATATATTTGCCAACGTGTGTTACTTTAATAGCATGTGCTAAATGGGGGAAATTAATTCTTATATTTGGTGACTATATCATAGTCATATCTCAGTACAAAATGAGCAGTTCTGTTGAAGAAATAGGACGTAATCACACATTATTGGAATTTAAATTATTTACTTCCACTTAGCACATCTTACTGAACAAACGGGTCGCCTTCATCTATTACATACTTATCAGTCATGTGAGGGAAGTCGCAAATATTATTTAAACTATGATGCGCACACACAACACACATTTATCTAGTCCTAAACTAGATTTCACTATAGGGCATATAGTTATACTTTAACATCTACGTTATAATTACTTATTAAATCTACCTACGGACGATTGCTAGAGCGAGGCGCTCAGCAATGGCGTTCGTTATTCCTATAGTATTTCTACATTCTTTAGCGAGATTTAATCCCAGGGGCCTTGAGACAGTAGGCATTTGTGGTCTTGGACTTTAATTGTTGACCCACTAGAGAGTGCCATTAATTATTAATAGGTAAATATTGTCGATTTTTTTCTCGTCTCAACAATGACGGCGAAGGACCAACAAGTTACCTGAGTCATATCCGTTCTCGTCGACCCTCCAGCAGTAGCCGGGGTTGACGACGGAGCGCGTGTGCTCGACGGAGTAGCGCCAGAGCAGCGGCTGCGCCGGCGCGGTGCCGCCCGAGTTCGCGAGCGTCGTGTCGATGTCCACGGGGCTCTGCCGCGCGCCCTGCGCCGCCGGGAACTTCTCTACCCACGTCGAGGGGCCTGCGGAAGATGTCAATTTTAAAAAACGAAGGTCTATGTTACGACTGCCTTTTTTCCCAATTTAGCTTCGGATGGCGACTCAAACGAGTGACGATGGTCGGCGTTACACTACGGAATCATAAAATAAACATCTGACATCGACCGCAAAGTTATGCTGACTTAGATACTTAAGTCACTTGGAAGTGGGATGGACAGATAGCGCGCAAAACTCGACTCGTGGTGTAAAAACGACATTAAGTCTGCTTAAGCTCTAGACCGTGGGCCTAAAAGCGGCCCTAAGACGGTCTAAAGTGCGCTCAAGATGACGGAAATTTCGAAGAAGATTTTAGTGTTTTGTAGTAACCATCCAGGAAACAGCAGTTAGATATCGCGATCTAGGGCGAGGGGACGATACTAACCGAGCGCTGAGAGCATATACACCTATTGGCGTTGGTTTCAGTTGAGCACTCCATCGAGTTCACTGACTGGTTTAGTGTGTGGAGCCAGATTCAACCGGTTACGGGTAAACGTTAAGTTTGCACTTTGTGTCGGATTTATACGCACATGTGTATTTGTTGTTGGTAAAAAAAACGCGATGACCATGAAGATCACGTGACAGAATCCCCTAAGTACCTATTCATTTTATTATTTATTGTAGGTACCTGGGTTACCCGGTTCCCTTTGCTTTATTTATTCCTAGGTAAATATATTTAAAACCTCTGTATGATGTAATTGCAAATGTAATGAGCTTATTAGTACTTATAACGGTTAATTACAACATGGATTTAATAGGTTGTGAACACAAGTTGTTAATTCACTGCATGATTTAAACGCGATCCTCAATTAGCGTCATTTACCGCAATTTTTATCAATTAATGTGTTTGTTCTTCTATTGGTTTTATTTATTTCCTTTAATTTTACCAAACCGCAACGTATTTCGTAATTCGTCATTAATAAAGTACTACCTACCTACCTACACCGAGTAATATAAGGTACCTTTCCATGTCTTATAATATTATGACACTTATGTATTGCAAGTGTAGTGTATGTACGAGTATTTGTAGCCGACTTTATAAATATAGGTGCTCCGTGAAATTTGTCAAACAATGAGCAATCCCAAAATCTTGTTATTGTAACTAGAATGGCATTTTCAATACTATTAGCATTTTCAGAAAGAGCTGTGCTAATTGTAATAATACAGTACAAAGGCATGCTTTATCGACTCGAGTACACGTATTGTTGTCTCGGTGGTGTCGACGGCGGCGTGCGAAGTCGGCCCGTCGGCGTCGCCCAGCTGCGCCCCTCCACTAGCGGCACTAGTGGCTGGCAGCGTGCAGCGTGACACCGACATGGCGTGCGCCCGCGTCGCCTTATCTTATCAGCGCCCGCGCGGGATGAAATGATGAGACAGCTTGGAGAAACAATTTTTTTAGCGATTACTGTGAATTATTACTTCCTCGTTACGATGAACCGCTATCTTAAGGACTGACGTCAACTGCTTAACCACTTTCATTTTTAGACAACACTTTGAAACTGAGAAGATAGAGCATAAAAAGAATATAAAATCTACAGAGAATCTTATAATGCATATGAAATAATCGTAAAAGTAGTGGGCAAAGTTTTATTATTATTGGTCTGGACTGCTCACCAGATGGTGCCAGCCGGTAGACTCGAGGATTATACACGCATCTCAATAAATGAGGTGATAATGACGACCTAGCACTGAATTTAAAGTGTTTCCATAAAAATGCAGTCCTCGTATCTAAATAAACTCATAAAATGGTGATGGGGTGTTGTTTGTGCACCGTGCACCAAAACAGAGAATCATTAATGAACAAGCGCGCCGCTCGGGTAATTTAACAAGAAGCTAACAGTTTTCCTGCTAAAACAACTTAACTTATTCAAATCAGTCCACAAACAGTTTAGGGCAAATTAGGTATCAAGTTGAAAAACAACCCATTTAGAGTAAATGCGCGTGTTTACCTTGCACACCGTACATATTCAATGCATTCCAAGAAGGAATTCCCATCAACATTTAAATTTATTAATTGATTTGTTTCCATTTTTTTTCAAGGTAAAAGACACCTGTCTTTGATAATCACCTTATCGTAAACGATGAGTCACAACTAATGCATAATATGGAATTTAAATCACCCTCGATTGCAGTGTACCATTAATTTAAACATGCAGTCCAAAATTTGAGGGAGGGCCCTGGAGGGAGGCGGCGGAGGCGTGAGTCAGGCGAGAACCTTTGGAGCCCACGCGTACTCAACGCACTTATCATTGTCAAAACATTACCTGCGCCGAATCACGCTTAATAACGTCTTATTATTGTTGTTAGGAAGCAAAAACTAAGGACAATACGCCAAATCTTGTGCCATTTATTTAATAGTTAGTGACATGTATGGTGCCTTATTTGGAATGCCTACGTTGTAATAATCACTGGTACCGAGCGGTTACAATATGTAAAAAAATATGGCAGTTAAATTAACGAAAATTAGATATTATTCGCAGTATGTGTCGTATGTAGTACACACGTCGTGTACGTAGTTTATTATTGTCATAATTCCTTTTTGACGGCAGATTCCAATTGCCAGATTTACCTGCTCCTTCCAGAAACGTACTCTAAAGAAAACAAATATGTGAAAATATAAAATTTTTGCTATAGCTTTCGATAGAGAGCAATCCGGTCAAAATTAATGTCATTAGTAAATATTGGTCGAGTAGCCGCGAAAACATCGACGATTGATTTAAGTATAGCACTTCAATGAGCGGTGGGCGTTCATGAAAATATACGGCAATTTATCAATTGAGTTCACTTCGGGACCGGATGTTTTTAATGTAAATAGCAGAGGTTTCAAACAATATTTATCGGTGCAGGGTCGCTTTGCTGGTGAAGATTCGCAATTCAGCCAATTGAGGGTTCAGTGGTCGACCTGCGGAGCAAGCGGCACTCAACACGCGTGGGCGGGCACTTCGCTGAACTGGATCCTCTGTTGTTATACATTGAATACAAATTGACACAGATCGCTTGAGATTTATTGTACGAACATAAACACTGCACACGTGCTCAATTCGGATATGTCCTACTTTAGGATCCTTATATTTATTTTAAGGCGAACTGTATTTATTTTGGGTTGGATTCGTCACGACTTGTTGTGATGCACTTTTATATTTTTCTTGCTTTTATCGGATCGAGTGAATTTAAATGTGAAGAGGGATCGCGGTTAACGAGGCCTTCCGCACGCAGAGCGCGTGAGCTGTTTGCTATTTGGCTAAGGTCGATTTACTGTTAATTCGACGATTGAGGTGATAATGGCTTTTCAGGTAATCGCAGTTCGCCGTGTCCCGTGGAGCCGCAGGCTGCCGCGTGCGCCGTGACCTCGGCCTTGCTTATCTCGACCAGATTCATTTATCCAGTTTTACAAGTCTGCGCGACAGTGCCCTCGCGCACTGCTCCTACGCAGTTCACTCCTTTCTGAGGCCTTGCTTTTGTTAATCTTCTTTCTTTCATAAAACACATACAAATTTGTCATTGCTTTTACGTATAGATAAGCACTTGTTTTTAAATTGTAGATATGTCTACACTTTATTTTAAAAAACCAGCCCAACGGCTCTTATTCACAGGACGTAAGTTGAGTTCTTGTTTTAAAATTATACCTCCTACCTAACTTCCGCTCATGTCGCTGTTCACGTTATTTCTAAAAATAAATCTTCACATTATATGTCAGTGCAGCACATTTCAATTAATAACGCTAAGTTAAAGAGAACAGTAGTAGTTGATGCAACAAATAGCATTACGTAGGCTGCGGGGTCAATAATCTTTAACTCAGATTCATTCGTGATTTATAAGTTTTTGATTGTTTGTGATTGACCTATGGTATCTCTCGATGCCGTTACTTCCTCGTTTTTTCGTAATTACTGGAAATAACCGAATTAACCTTCGTTTCTGCATCGGAGCGACACCGCGCCGGCCGCGAGGTCGCGCGGTGCGCTCGACCCGCAACCCGCCGCTCTACATAAGTACAAACACTGTCACATATTTATTTACATAATCAAAACGGTATCCAATCCGTACGACTAAATTAGTACCTTTGAGCAATACCGGAAGAATTTGAATGTTAATTGACTTCCTATTCACGGCAAGGTACCTATATACCTATTTACAACAGTATTTTTCTCGCTATTGTTGTAGTGTCGCACATAGCGGACGCACTATTCAAAGTTAATACCCAGCTTTAAAAACCGCCGTGCGGCGAGTAAGGTCATCTCGTTTAATTCGCGCTCGAGGAACAATCGGGTAAAGAGCGGGTGCGAGGCACTCATCGCATTAGACATGTAAGACATGTCATTACAGCCGCCAATAGTCTCCACTCGGCTTAATAACCCTTTATTATCTGCACGCAAACAATACGTAGGGAGCTAACCTTATTGACATCGGATACTTAGCTATCTCTACATACTTAGCAAGCAAGTACGAGATCGCAGAGCTCCTTGACGTCATATATAGGTACATACTTTGTTGTCTGACGCGCCTGAAGTTAGTTACAGTAATATTTCTTTTTGTAATTACAAATTCAACGAAAAAAAATCGCACAAATATAAATGTATGCTCAAAAACCTTTTTCGTCTGTCCGCCTTTCCGCATTTGTATGTCATGGCATGTTTTTTCAAACATAACTTGAAGAGCCGAAATTCGGCTCTATTAGCGACACTAAAACTTTATATGAATTTGCAATTGTTAGTCTATCCATTTGTAGTGGTAAGCTAATTCAAACAACTTACAGATTACGGATTAATGCTAAGTGAATCTAAAAAAATCTAAAAAATCACGGAATAAATTAATCAAACTATAATGTACCTATATGTAAAAGGCAACTATTACCGACCCCAGCTGTATAATTGTGGGAGTGATTTGCAGTTTCATCCAGTGGCCCGATAAGGCTTGCCCAAAATCGTCATTACTACTGCGGTTTTCACCCGCCAGCAATGTCATTATGACCGTTTTAAAACTGACAATTTACATTACATCTAACAAAAAATCTAAATCGATTTGTTCAGGCGGTGATACCATGTCGTGAATGTCAACCGATACCGGGCTAGCAAGAATGACACAAGGATAAAGAACCTAATACTCATATTAGGCGGTTTACCCTCATGTTTCTTTGACGAGGATTGTTTAATGAAGTGGTTATTCTTGCTAGTTCTGCTGGCTAAGCATAGTACCAAAAAATAAAACGTAGAGATACATTTAGTTTGCTGAACCATGGCATGGCATGGCACGGCCCGCCCCGTACTTGCACATTGCACAAAACTTCAGGGCCTCAATAGGAACTTCACTGTGGTTAGTAAGCTCCTACGATGAAATGACGCGAGGCTGACTATTAGACTATGAACTGAACGTAAGAAAAAAAATATTGTGAAAGAAAGAAATATAGAGAATTACTTTGAATCACAGCAACGCACAAGTTAAGTAAACATTAAATAAATAAAATTACACAGAGTTGGACAGTTGTTGTGGATCGGTCTCAACTCAGCATGTGTCGGCTGTTAAGACTGCTGCTGCTGACGGTATAGGGTCAAGTATGTCAAATTACATTCAACAATTATTTTGGAACTACATCTTCCCAAATGTACGTTGTAGGTATACGAGTAGGATTTTGTCGCTTGGCATGTTCATATCTGTTCGGCTCTTGTTTATGATTGATTCGCGTCTACTAATGAAAATTTCTTTCAGTTACCTTATATTCAGTTGTAGCTTTGCAGTGTGCAAGTACACTTTCTATGGCGTTGGTATTCTGTTCCTTTGAATTATATAGATTATTTACAGTATAAAACAAGACTTGATTATTTACGTAAAATTTTCCAAACCGCGGAACGTTTGAAGGAAGTCAAGTGGCCATGAGTGTCCTGTAATTTCCCGGTAAGTAAGCCAATTATTTGGAAACGCTTCGAAGCGTCAAAACAAAAACAAGGATTACTACTGCCTATACATTCAGCGACGAAATGGAAATGTTAATGTTATTTATATTATTCAAATGAACTCTTGCTAACAGGGTAATGTAAGGAGAAACGAGGTATAGAGATACTTTGGCAACCATATTTATAGAGGCTACGGGGAACCGGCGTAGAAGACAGATTCGCTGGGAGTTTTAGCGCATCCGGGGATCAAGTTAGCCGGAATTGCTTTAGTCGTGAGACTGGCTGACAGGTCAGTACCTACGTATAAACTCCGTGATCAGGTGTGCCTCGACCTTGGTCGCATTTTGACGCTGCTCTACCTAGATATTAGACAGTAGAGAGTCTTGCGATGCTTCTTCTGTGCAAAATGGTCTTGTCCTATGCGCTAGTAGATTCACTCTTCACTCCATATTAAATAAGAGGGCAAGAGCCTGCGTGGGCATTTACTGAATTAATATTTTGAATTAGATTATTAGCGGTGGTAGCGTAGGACCTTGTGCTGGTCTATCCGGATCACAATCACCGTCTTATCCTCTAACCTACCGCCAAGCAATGGTGTTCGCATTGTTGTTTCGGTTTGGGAATAAGACAGCCGGTGAAATTACTAGCATAGAGGCATTCCACGTTAGCCTCAGGGTTGGCAACACATTTCCAGTCTTAAGATTGCAGTCTTGTGGTTGTAGTCTTGAGAATGCGAATTTCTATGGATCCCCAGTAATTATTAGGTGGCCTGTGTGCTCGTTTGCTTTCTTCTTCCCATTTTTTTTCTATCTGTTAGGCTCACATAATATCTAAGAGAGCATGGTTGTAGTTATGATAACAGGCTATTAGACACGAAGTGAGCGACGAGGTTTTTAAGAGAATACAAACACTGTCTCGCACAATAGTTCGGATGGCTTAGTAATATTGTATGTGATGTGAGGTGTGATTAGATAAGATGGATTACTAAAGGTATTCTCTGTCCGCAGTCATACAGTTTGCAGACTTCTACTAGTATAATGACTCTAGGGAATTGTTCAAACGTCTGATTGTATAATTAATAAAGAACTACTGTAACATTTTGCTTGCTTTATGTTCTTTGAAAACATACTAAAATTAAGTCTGAGCCCATTGTCTATTATGGGCCTCTAAGCATCAGGTGGCGAGTGTGATGGTTTACCTTCTCTGTCTTCAAAACATCGTTAAATTAGGCCGATAACATACAGGATTTCCAGAAGTCCTGACCATTGACTGTCATTTGGGGTTAAAAGGAAAATCGACACCTCAAGATTATAATTATGTACGTCAAACCAGAAAAATTACAATAGGAAATACATCGTCAAGGAAAATTGCCAATATCATTGGCGAAAGAAATATTATTTCCATTTGTATTTATATAGGGACTTACGCTTACAAATATGACCAATCGTAATAACTGCACTTTGAAACTTTTGATCTTATTTTGAATTAATTTATCTATAAGTAATAGTCTAAATTTACTTCTAAATTAATCTAATTTATAATAGACAAATTTTTATTCGGACTTGTTAATAAAGGTATATTAATGGAAATAAATATGGCTATAAAAGTTTTTAAGCAAAATTAAAAAAAAAAACAGGGGACAATGTCACACCAATTGACCTATTCCCAAACTAAGCTCTAGGCTTGTACTATGGGTACTAGACAACGATATAAATAAGTATATAGAGAAATATATAGGAACTTAAATACATTGAAAACATCCATGACTCAGGAACAAATATTCGCGCTCCTCTCACAAATATCTGCCCTTACCGAGATTTGAACCCAGGACCGCTAGCAGGTTGTTTCGTAGGCAGGGTCTCTCACCAACGAGGCATTTTTTTAAAAGGTGTTCTGAGAAAAATCATCCTTATAGAGGTTTGTCGCAAAACTATACTTTTTTTTAAATTATTTTATCTTATAGTCAATAAACCAATTTCTGCTAATGCCTAGAGAGCTTAAACGCCACATGGTATTTTCTACGTAACAGCTAATGCTACGTAACGCGGTTACAAACAAAATGACGTCATTCCGACCACTAATCCAAAGCAGGCGAAAGCAAACACTGATAATATTCACTTTATTTTCTCAGTAAATAATAATAATAAACAAAAAACCTGTTGTCAGTTAGATACATTTCAACTAAATTCACTTTGGATACTTTTGACCCAACTTCAGCGTGGTCAGTACAAGTGGACGATTTTGCTTTTAACCTAAATGACTGTAAATCGTCCTGACCACTTTGTTATTGTTACGAACTCCACCATGTCATGCATGCATGAGTGATGTTGATGAACATTATAAAAAACAGTTAATTTATTCTCAGAACTGGCTTGAAATCTACGCAATTTACTTTGAACGACGGGTTTAAAAAAAAAACGTAAATATATCAAACTTCACTCGAAAAGAAACACTCGTGTCTAATCGATAAACTAAAGGAATTGTCTACGAAATGTTATGCTTCTTGATTTGCACTTGGGTGTGCCCGTCGACAATAGGAAGTAGTTAAAGAGTTATTGAATATATAAGAATATAATGTTTCTTACAACATTATAAGGAACTAGAGCTAGGTGAGAGCGAGATGTAGGTACTTCTATAAGATATCAATCTCAGTGAGCATCATTGGCTAAGTAAATATGCTTATTAATCATTGTTATAGCATGAAATACAAGAACGCATCGATTGCACTCTATACGGCCAATATTAAAAAAAATAGTCTTAACTACATTTATACAGGGTGGCACATTTAGATCAGTCAGTATGGGCAAGTCTGTAACTATAAGATGTACTTATCTGGTTTTAGGAACCATGTTATCGATTTTAACGGCAAGAAAAACTGCGTACATATAATTTAAAAAACCTTGTACTCAGTCAAACCCAGTCATATTGAAAAATAAAACTTACATTATTTTTATTTGGATATCGATTGTGTACGCCATAAGCAGTAAATGTTACAATGAAACACGATATCTATAAAATGAATAAAATATCCTTTAGGTCAATTAAATAGGTGGGTCTTCGAAATGACACCCATTTTTTTACATAGCATTTTATTTTTCAATACCGGGTTCGATTCCCAAAACAAAGTAAAAGTTTTTTTTTTTAATCCATGCCGTTTTTATTTTTTATGTATATCTAAATGTGCCAGCCTGTATTACGCCATATACTTACACACAACACAACACCAACTGTACCATGTAACGTACCTACATCCACAAACGCTTGGATAAAAAAAAATCGGTTTAATTTCAAAAGACGGTTATTCTTGGATTTCTAAGACTATTATCGATGCAGGTGGCCATGTTATGTTAAATGAAAGCTAGCTTTCCTTTCGATACAAACACTTGAAAACAATGACGCACACGTTAACGTATACGAGATAAGCAAATATTTATCAATTTTAAAATTTAAGGCATATTTTTTTATGTAATTAAGGTTTGTCTTTGATAAGTTACTTTAAGATTACTTCCGGCGGCTTTGTTATGTACCAAGACGTAGTTAATAGTTAAAAGATCAAGTATATTTTTCACATAAGAATGAATAATGAATAGATAACTCATTCTAATGTGAAAAATATACATGCCTTTACTATAAAGTACACGAGTATATAGTCTCCACGGTATGGCAAATGTAGAAAAATAATTGCTGCGACGACAACAACGCACGTCTCATGCTGAAATAATTATTCACAGTTTTACCTTTGTCTAATAATACCATTCAACTAGAATGACATCGCTCAGGATAGGAACAATGCTTGACTGATCAACGGTGCATTTTTGCGTGATTCTACATAATTATGTCTTGTAACGACTTAAGTATACGTTCATAACTTGAATCATTAAGAAAAATACACAATTGAGGGCGAGCAAAAAAAGTAACTTTGTATTTACAAGTTCTGCAGTAACTTGAGCGGATATTTCTGTAGTAATCATTAATCAGATAATTGTCATGTATGACAAATGATCCGAATAGTAATTAAAAAGCCGCGTGGGAGGCTGCAAGAGTTCTGTCCGACTTATAAGGATAAATGTCTAATATTTCTGATAATAATAGGTATTGTGCCGCAATAGCACAATCGCAATAAACGATCGGTTTATCGGCATTGCAATGGTTCCTTATTGACGTCCATCGCCGAGATGAAACCATTGTTAGGGCACCGCCTTCGAGATAGCCAGTTATAGTAGATTACCTTAGCTATTAAATGCCTAGCGAGTGATAATGAAATTCCCGAAGCAACACCGCCTTTCTCACAAATGTTGGTATTTTTGGATATTCAACAGAGTGTTATTTGAGATATTTTAGTCAAGAGTCAATTAAATTAAACGCTGTAGACTCCTTGTATAGAAACTCTTAATGATAATTAGCCCGTACCTAATGCCATGAATCTGCACAATAGTTAACAAATTTAAATTGTGAAGTCATTTTGTCGCTAAGCTTGAATAATTATAGTGTCTGGAATTGCTAATATGTTAAAGAAAAGACTTCATAATTAGTTACACCGGTTTAAATTGAGTTTTGGACTATGAAGCCTTTTCAGCTAAATGATTATTATACATTTCAAGGTTTTAAAATCGTTGTAAAGAATTGTCAAATATACAGAATCTATACATGGTAAATAGGTGGTAAGTAAACTTATAGCTTACACCTAGTTAGTTTTCTAAAATAAAGTTTCTTGATTGACTTTGATGTAACGACATTATATTATTATGACAAGGAAGTGCTCTGGCATTCCAAGTGGAAAATATCAAGATTAGATGATTAACGGATAATGTTACAATTTAGGGCGCTGCGTTGAAACAAGATAAAGCCTAAGTAGAAGATTACCTGCGCGGTCCCTGCCGTTAAGGCAACGGGTAGGGCAACAACATATTTCCATATAGGTCGCAACATATTATTTTCGCAAATATCTTCTTTTTGGTTCAATAAGTGTGTCGACCGTGTAATTACATATATTTTTTAAATAAAATAAGATAAAAATTAAAATAACATATTAAAATAAAACAACAGGTAATAAGGCTCTCCTTACTTTATATCGAATTTAACGTCATCGAACGTATGATATTAATTATTATGTATATGTATGTCAGACACGGGACTGCTCCCCGATTACTCACTGGTCCAGCTGAAAATCAGCGCTGTGACTATAAGTCGCAGCATCTTGCTGAGCTGGTCGCCTTTTAAGTGCTTGCATGTTTTGTTTGTTGATGCTATCTTTAAGTATATTAAGTATAATCAGTTTTTTTGTTTTGCGCTTAATAAACGTTTTTCTTTCTAATACATAGATCCGTGATTGATTTTGTACCAATACGAAAAAAAGAAAAACTTGCACAAAGATAGTATGGAAAATTGGAAAGATGATTGCCCTACCCGTCGCTTTAAGGTTAAGGGTCATTTTGTACAGTAGAATGCGTAGGTACCTACAGACCTGCATTGTTAATTTTATAGTACCTAAATTTAAATGCCCCGGTACTTTAAACCGTTTTTAACATTGAGTACTTTACTTAACTAGTTACGTTGCCTATTTTAGTTGAATATAGTGTTTTCAATCCACTGCCCGCCCGCCGCTAGTCAAAACGACGTTGCGTTTGCGTCAATGTATGGAAAATCAATCAGAAGGGCGGGAAATAGAGAATTAAAAACAAATTGAGACAGTTAAAGTGTGGTTAATATATCTAAACATTCGTATATAAATTATACGTTGTAAAAAATTCAGCATTAGCAACGCGTGTTTGTGTTTTTACCGTGTACTTGAATAACTATCATACATCATGTCTGAGCACTTTGATTATAATGGATGAATAATGTAGGTACTTACGTTTACTTGTCTGTTATGGTTTTAGCGATGTTTTATCCTAATATGCTGAAGAAACATTGAATTTCTAAAGTAGTTACTAAGACCACTCGTTTCACCCGATGGAGTAGGCGTTGGTTTCTAGTTTTCCAATTGAGGTTTCGTTTTAAGTAGACGCTCGCGTATGAAGACCTAGGCGCAAAAAGGTTCCTCGGAAGAAGTTTCGAGTGTAAGACCGGCTCCGGCGTACCGGACTGATCTAGGCCACCGCTCGCCGCACGCAATCTCTACCAGGTAAATGTTTGGCGCTACTTCTGCCTCGCCGGTAATTGTCTGAGCACTCGATTATGAAGCGATATCACGAACATTAGCAGTCGGTATTGATGAATGGCTATTCTCCGGGAATTATGAGAGCAAACCTTGTCAAGTGCGAGATAAGAATAAGAATGAGTCAGATTATTGTAAAACTTTGACTTTCACCGTTGATTAAGTAGGGAGCGAGTGATTTCGCGCTGTACTAAGTCATAGCGTGATATACCTAATAGGTCTTACTAAGTTCTTAATTCATAATATTGTTAGTATTTTTCTTTATACTTAGATACTATTTAAACATAAAATAATATTTTCTTTATATCAAGAAGTTAACTAAACAAAACCTTTTATGTTGACAACCTTGTGTTACTTATGCAAATAAGCAGGTGTATCGTGAACGGCACAAAATTGGACAACCCATTCATGAACAAAACTGCGAAAGCAACGTCACTTTACGGTATTTGCGTATTAACACTGAAATATTATAGTCGAGTCGCACTGGAGATGATAAAACCGCGGCTTTTGTTTACAAGGGCTATCACGTGCCGCGATGTAAACAAACCGGTCGCGGTCCCGCAAAAACCGCAGCGAAGGTCGAAGGATGGACTCACCAT
>OZ014440.1:13185636-13212837 GCA_963966035.1 Acleris laterana
CGCTGCAACTTTTTTTTCATTTTTATACCCCTATTGTGGCACATGCCCATGAGATGCAAACGACAGATTTCCTCTTAAAGTGACATGCGTTTTTTCTATAATTCATTGAAAAATCTTCTTTTTAATTTACTGAAAATTTGCCCGAACTTTATTAATTATGTGATCTTATTTTGTGTTACAAATAGATTATAGAGATCTTTGTTTAGTGGCATATGTCAACATCTCATTTTATAACCAAGTTTTGAACTGTCAAGGTATACCTACTTAGCTATAAACTTTTTATTTGTTTAGGTATTTTCAATATTTGTGTCAGCAACAAGGAGGTTTGATAAAAAACGACTTAAGTAATATGACTAATATGTAGTCAAAAATCGTCTTATTTAAAACTATGAGAAATGCAATCACATATACTTAGCGTTAAAAACATCGGATGCGCGTTCAGTTTAAGGTTAGACGATGTTCTACCTGATAGAGGACAATCATTCACAAATTCACCTAGTCCTGAACAACGGTCTGCGCTTGTGCATGTGCAGAGGACCAGAGGTACATTGAAATAGCTCTTAGAAGGTGCTTCGGGTTTGTACTTGTCTCTCACTCGCTCTCATACGCTTTTGTTAAGAGCCAGTTAGAGAGAAGTACAATCCCGAAGCACCTTCTAAGTGCTCACGGACTGTACAGGCTGTGGTACCTACTGGACAGCATAGATATAGGATTATTTATTTATCTATGTAGATAACGATAACAATACTTGCATAAAAAAAACTTAGATACTACATATCTAAATATTCCAAGACTCAAGAAGAAAATACTCGCGCTTACGCAAAAACGTGCACTTATTATATTTAATCGGGGATCGAACCCTGGGCCGCAATCCTGAAAACTGACTCACTGACTGATCTTCTTAAAATGGACGGCGATTTTTATTTCATATAAAACATACAAAATTTCAAAACACCTTAAAATACTAACTATAAATAAAATAAACCTTGCAGTTCACCGGCTCTTGGCATGGACCCTAAAATGCTGACCAGAACCGCTGCGCAAAGAACGTGTTTGCTCTGGGATCACCCGCCGCCTAAATAAGTATTTCCGATACCTCTTTTACAAACTTCTTGGTGTCGGAAGACCACGGACTCATTGTTTCCATTGCAAATGCCATAAAAAAAAGGTTTATTTTCGTTTCAATTTATTTTCACTGAGTGATTGAAATGCTTCTGCCGTATTTTCTCTGTAAAAACGGCAAACCATCACTGATGATCAGTCAAATCAATAGTTTTCGCGACATGCGGCCGCGCGGTTAAATTAACTTTGACCTTCGATGTAATTTATAAAAACAGCTCATTTATTTACAACTGATATCAGAGGAACCCAACCGATAGCCAGAAATGAGATAGCCGGCATTATGAATGATAAAAAATACGGTTAAAACAATAGTTATGGTCTTAAAGCACAGCATTGGATTCTGCACGGATGGTGAACAGACCTCCATTAGTAAAAAAACATACGTTGAAATTCATCGTTACGGTTCTACAAACAGTATTAAATTAAATTAAATTAAAAATCATTTATTTCAGGCTAGGGCCCATACATAGGTTAGTAACAATTAACTTAGAACTATGTTATACATGTTTAGTATTATATTTAAATTAAATCATTATACTTAACTACAATTAGCTACAATTATAAAAGAAGCATACCGCGTGAATACAAAATTTAAATGGGAACAGACAAGATGCATTACGCTAACTATCGTTTCTATTCGTTTAATTTTTATACCAATCGCGTCACAGGCACATCACGTGACTTTTCCTATCACGCCATCTACAAGTGACG
The DNA here is from genome assembly GCA_963966035.1 of Acleris laterana. Classification (NCBI taxonomy): domain Eukaryota; kingdom Metazoa; phylum Arthropoda; class Insecta; order Lepidoptera; family Tortricidae; genus Acleris; species Acleris laterana. The sequence continues at coordinate 13,187,470 of OZ014440.1, forward strand.
CGATTGGTTTAAAAACTAAACGAAGAGAAGCATTATTTGGTCCGAATTTTTTTACTGTGAACCGAATTGCATACAATTTTGGAATTAGGTTCATCTTACCCTTAACTTCAAAAGTGAAAAAAAATAAAAAAATACATACAGTGGAACGTATAACCTCCTCCTTTTTTGAAGTCGGTTAAAAATGATTTGAACTCCGCAATCACCCTGGGGGTGGTTGCCACCACTTCTCGGGGGTGTTTGTTTTTTTCTTCAAAATAACCTCGGATATCGATAGAACGCCTAATTTTAAGCAAAAAATCATCTATAAAGTTTTTCGAAAAATCCAATACTTTTCAAGTTATTGGCAATTGAAAATTCGCAATTTTTTCACGTTTTTCATCGGTTTTTTGCAAATATCTCCAAAAATATACGTTTTATCGAAAATTTTATAAGAAACAAAATTATAGCAGGTAAAAAAATCAACAATTTGGTTTTTTATAAAGTAATCTAAGTGCAATATTAAGCTAGATATTAAAGATCAAAGCCGTTTTTATATTGTCTGAAATTTAATCGATGTGGTCAATGCCATCTAGCGGCAAGCAGATGCATTTTATGCATTCTAATAAAAAAGGGTTTTGTAGTGCTTAAAATAAGCTTTAAAATGAGCACTATTAAAAGTCTTTTGCACGTAAAATAAGTGAGCTGTATTGCAAATAAGAGGAGCATCTAATGTTTATCCTTAAAAATCAATGGGTTTCATAAGTGCCATTTCCACCAAAATTAAAATTAATCGTATTCCACCTAGAATTAACTTTATTATGAAGAGTTTGATAGATTGTATCAGTTTGGCTGCTTCAGGACACATATTTTTTCAAAAAAGTCACGATTAAAAAAAATCAAAAAATTTCAAATTCTTAAAACACCCACCTTTTTTTCATAATATCTCAAAAATGACGACAGATACGTATAAAAGTGTAGGAATAAAAAATTTAGGTATTTTTCTGACAAACAATTTGGTTTGTTTGTTTTTTCTGTTAAACAAAAAATTACGGAGATATGATTGTTTAAAGAGCGCGTGGCAGCGCAATCACAGCCTCTCTTAAGCCCTTTAACCCTTCACCGTTTTAGAAAAAGGTTTTTTACTATGTATTGCAATGAAGGATGTTGTAGCTCTCTTAATTACCTTTACAATGGTTTTTTATAAATTGTGATAGCATGAAAATTGAAGGAGTTATGGTCCAAAAACTTATGTTACTAACTTATATATGTAAAATGGTAGCACTAATCATATATATTTACTGTTTTAATTTAGGGGTAGTTTTGAAGGTAGAAAAGCTTAAGAATATGATAATCATTTTCGAGAGTGTGGAATAATATTTAAATCCTTTTCATTTTATCAATAAAAAAAAATTAAATTTTTTTATCAAGGGGTACTTTTCAAGGTTTGAAAGGGGGTTAAAAGTTTGATAATTATTATAGAGAATATAAAATAATACTTACTCTATACTTACATCTTTTTATGTCATACCAAAGTATTTTTTTGTGATTTTTTCAATTTAGGGGTTGTTTGCAAGGGTTGTAAGATTTTCAAGGGGTTGAAAATGATTTTAATATGAGGTAATTGTGTTAGAAAACACTTTACAATTTAACCACTTACTATTACACATGTTTTCTAGCGATAAAATGGCTCTATGTAAATTTTTCCATTAAGGGGTTGTTTACACCCCTTAAAAATAATAGGCGGAGTTCAGATCATTTTCACTTTTGAAGTTAAGGGTAAGATGAGCCTAATTCCAAAATTTCATGCAAATCGGTTCACAGTAAAAAAATTCGGAGGTAAGACCGTATTTTTCGCTTCAATGACTGCACTATAGCTAGCGTAGTCCATCTTGTCTGGGCCCTCAGTAGCTCTGTCTGACTTCTGCTATTTCAGGGTAAACAGCCAATTTGGATAAAAGTTTAACTAACTGGCTAGGCCACTGTTGTACGATCGTCTTTTTGAAGAAAAATATTCAGGGCCTTAGTGTGTAGCGATTCACGTTCTAACTACAGTCACAAATCCTTAAGTAAAACCTGGCAACATATAATAAGACATATAATTATTAGGTACATAAAAAAAACATGGGAAATCCTCACACAAATCACATAATTCCCTAACTAAGCAGTACAATACTGTACTTTGTACTATACTGCTCAAATACATAGAGAACATCCAAGACTCTAAAACAAATATTCTTCTCGCACAAATATTTGCCCATACGGGGAATCAAACCCGGGGCCACTAGTATCGTGGGCAGGGTCGTCAACTAGGCTATGCGCGTCGTCTAAAGCTTAAACTCTAGATGGTCAACGCTCTAAGTGTCCTTTGTGTAACCTGAATTAGATTGCAGTAACGAGCCGCTAATGCAGTACCTAATAGTGATATTGATATTTATTAGATATAGGTAAGGAAGTGGCATTGTTTTATTTAAATGGCTACCAATAGTGCAATTTGCATTAAAAGGGTAAATAATCACATACAAATACACGTGTATAGAATACTTTAATAATAATAAAGTAATCATGCTACTGTTTAACATTTAAATTACTTACGGTATGAAAAAGTAAAAAAAAACATTGTCATTTAATACTTGTACTGCGCGTTGAAATCTTTTGTACGTTCCTGAACTTTCAACGCTCAGTACGAGCTCCGAAAAATAAAAGGAAAAGTGGTTTATTACCTCAGTACCCTGTTGGAAATCTTAATTAATTAAATTAGTTAGTTAGATAGAGCATAGCGTTAATTTGTATCCCTGATGCGAGTGATGCGTGTTTTCCGATCGTAACAGCGCGGTAACGAGCGACTCGGTACATCCAAACCTATTTTAAGCAACATTTGCTATTATTCCTTGGGCCTAACATTTACGGGGAAATTAAATTCACTTCAGTAATTTAAAAATAAACAAATAAACTAGCGACCCGCCCTGGTTTCGCTTGGTGGCGATTGATTTGTGCTTTCGCTCCTTGCTTATCTGAGTTTAAAAAAAGTTGTGTTCTTGTTTTGCCGAGCTTAACAACAGGAACAATTGCCCGAGCTTGTGTGAGTGAGCCCTGACCCGAGATAACCCCGGGAGGATATCTGCACCGATGTCCTGGACTCAGCGGCTATCGGCATCGGCGCGTTCGTATTTATTTCTGGTCAATAACTTTTGCTAATTGTTTGTTTATATACGAGCGGTCGTAAAGAGCGCATTCGTTCTGTCTGCAGTATTGTTGTCAATATATTGCTATGAGACACTTAAAGAGCAATACAACATACAAGTGCCACTTGATTCCTTGGCTCTATTTTAACAAAAGGCTGGAAAGGATTATTCGGTACACACTGCAAAATGGGCAAGTTTCTTCGAAGGCTTCATATAAACTATGCCTATAACTCAGAAAAAAGTATCTGTGCCCGATTTAAACTCCAAACAACGATACGTAATGATAATTTTACGTTTACGTTGCTTTGATGATAGCCCAAACGTTAAGTACAATTACCTTATGTAATTAATGTGGAAGAAGCGAAAGAAATTTGTCAAGATCGTAGCAAATGGAAAGAAGTGGTCTCCGCCTACCCCTCTGGGAAACAGGCGTGATTTAATGTATGTATGTACCTTAGGTCTTATGTAATTAAAACAAACTTTAGCTTTCTCCGGGATGAAAATTGTCCGCCTTTCGCTGCCCGCCGGTCCAAATCAATTTACGAATTTCTAAGTGGTGCCACAACTTAAAATGTGGTAGTCTCCATTTATACAATTGGCCTCACTTTTAAATTGGTATATCAATTTATATGAAATGGTTTGGTATATATTTTCTTCATACATGTTAAATATAATATGACGATTCGCTGGCCTAGTGGGTAGTAACCCTGCCTACGAAGCTAGTGGTCCTGGGTTCGAATCCCGGTAAGGGCAGATATTTGTGTGATGAGCGCGAATATTTGTTCCTGAGTCATGGATGTTTTCTATATATTTAAGTATATATTTCTCTATATAAGTATTTATATCGTTGTCTAGTACCCATAGTACAAGCCTTGAGCTTAGTTTGGGACTAGGTCAATTGATGTGAGATTCTCCCCTTATATTTATTTATTTTATTTATTTTAATTTTCAATGTACATACGCAATCCAATTCTCCATTTTACTTTAGCTCTCGTACTAAGGAAATGTCACCCGTCCCCCCGTACCATGATATAGTGATTATATGGCCCTAATCGTATACACAGATTTTTTAATGTTGCAGAACAATAGTAGTACAGTTTAGCAAGTAGAATCAATCATTGTATGTGTAATAGCTGTCGACATAGTATAATATACTTACTGTAATGTAAAATAATAGATTGTTGTTCGATTTCAAGCATGGGGACTTATCTCCAAAGTTTACAAGCCGGAAAATCGATAGTAAGTAATATAACAGATCAGGATCACACTGAAAGATCAAAAAAACACAAAGAAAGAAGAAGAAAGTCAAGTTCTAAATTTAAATATTTTAGTATCCTACCAATTTTTTGGCAAATAATCTGGTTTTAATCTTTAAACGAATACCTACTGGTTTTTATTTGGTGACTGCGAGCAAGCTACACGTAATAAACTTACTGACCGACGAGTCGATAAATAGGTACTCGTTTTTTGATCTGGGTTAAATTCACACATAAAAACCCTTGTTGATGTGTTTACAAAAACAAGTTTGAAAACTTTGGCTTCGCAAAACCAGTATATGTAAGTAAACGGGTATTAAAAAGTGTTCATTATTTATTTTTTGTGGTGTAAGAGTTCGAGCGACTTAATAAATCTGTCGTCTGAGTGCCGGCTGCGCTGGCGCAGAAACGCAGACCGAATTGAAACCGAGTGCGTTTTGGTTTTGAGGTAGGTGCGGTTTCAGGCCAAAAGGGTAACGGCCGATCTGCCGCCGCGCCGCCGCAGTTAAGCGCTGCGTGTGCGCCTTCCATCATGACATTGAACAGGTTTCATCATCATACAAACAAATGCAAATAAAACAAAACTCAAGTACAATTTACATAAATGTTTCAGTAATTACAAAAGTCACTTCTTTCCTATGATTAATGGTGGCAATAGCGGAAGCAAATAAGCCGATTCCTTCATCAACTTTTGCCTCCGCACACGACAATCAATTAAATTAAATGCTTGTTTAGTGACGTGTTGTCTTATTCTATTGCTATACTAAAGAAAGTGACAGCAGCAACTTTAATCAAGCATTAAATTTAATTTACGTCTCTGAGTGCGACAGTAAAAGTACCGGTCGGTTTTTTTGCGGTCGTACGCTATCAGTGTTTATTTCGGTATCCCGGCCTTTTGACCAAATCACCATTTGGCAAACTATATCATTTTACAAACTTTAATTTCGCAAAAACGGGTTTGTGCTCAAACTTTTACATATTACAAAGGTAACATTGGCCTATTAAATAAGTTAGGGTAGGTTAGACTTTTGACTACACGAAATTGTAAAATAATGCAGCGGGAAGTATCTCTTCGCGAAATGAAAGTTTGTAAAATTATGTAGATTGTCAAATGATGATATTTATGGTAAAACATTAGTGAACAGTTCATTTCGTTCATCCATTTGTAAGTTGTAGGTAACATGTATCTTTTTTACTGTCGCACTCAGAGACGTAAATTAAATTTAATGCTTGATTAAAGTTGCTGCTGTCACTTTCATGTCAGCAATATTTTAAACTAATCTTTTTCTAATCAAGCCTGGTATATGCCATAATACTTTCTTAGATATAGTTACTTGTTATTCAAATTAATTATTATTTTGTAACTTATAGTGAGTGTAAAGTGATTCATTACTGACTTCAAATCATAAATCTATTTTGCGTGCAAGTTTATTACATGTGAATTTAATGTTTAAAGTGAGTCCTTAAAATTAACTATGTACTTGTTTATCAATGCCTGAAAACAGGATAATCCTCGTTCAGGCACATGTATTAATGTTAGTTCTGTGTAAACATGAGCTATGTCATTAAGTATTTTAATAATAAAGCTACACTGGCCCGAAAAACTAAGTATCACACTTTCAATAAAATTTTCATCAAGTGTGATTAAAAGTGTGATATTTAGTTTTGCGGGCCAATGTATTATTTTATTAAGTACTATTATTATTTAACTACTAAAAGTTTAAATAGAAATAGCGATCTTAAATAAACATGAAGACGTGGTACATTCAGTAATGCTGAGATTTGTGCGATACAGAGAAATACATAACAAATTGTTATTACCTTGGCTTATCATCCTAACATACGAGGAAACGGAAGAAGTAATGCGTGGGAAACACACACACGCACACACATAGTTATTCATAGCATAGTAAATGTAAAAGGATTTTTTCTAACTTTTCGTGTCAAATCGGTAACTGTCTGAAATATTGGTTACCTAGTCCGCGTGACGTGGATGCGAAAAGCCCAAGACCGGTCTGAGCGGAGAGCCTTGGGGGAGGCCTATGTCCAGCAGTGGACGTCTATCGGCTGACATGATGATAGTCCGCGTGTGAGCTCCGAGGAATCGGGGGTAGGGAAGAAGACGGATGTGCGGCGCGCCCGCCCATCGCATCGTACCCCACCTCTCCCTTGTATCCTTCAGAGCGAAAAGTAGAAACCCCGCAAAGCGGGGCTTCGTCGACTGGCTGACAAGACAGGGCATACCAGTCTCCTTCAAAAACCACCACCAAACAAAAAACAATACAAGTCTTATCATTATCACCTTGGTTGGCTATATTATTACGTTATATTGACTAAAAAACTGCACTAAATCCTGATGTCAGCTTTTCTTGAGATTCCTCAGAGCGCGGAAGCCTAGTATAGGAGCCAGGTTTTATATAGTGTTAATTCATATATATATCATATCATATATTAAATATTACACCTACAACATTGCTATGTAGGGGAGAGTGGGGTGATTGCGAACGGCGGATAATTGGGAACAGCTAGCTAAGTAATACTTCCCCCGCAATTCACTATCCCGCACCTGTTCAAAGGATGCTTCCAATGCTCCTGAGTGCGTACACGAAAGTAAGAGTAAAATCCACGCGGCCGCTGTCACAGTGAGACTTTTTTTGCATTGGTGTTATAATTTTTGTCGTGTGTTATAATCAAAGATCGGAATAGGTAGAGCTAATTTGCCTAAACTTGATGCACCTTCATTCAATAATGTATTCCCATTTCACTCACGCATGAATGAATATGCCTCAAGTTTAGGCAAATTAGCTCTTCCTATTCCGATCTCTGGTTATAATAGATATAAATAGTTTTTTTTTGAGTTCAAATGCACCATATTTCGCTACTACGAGTGCCATGCACGTACTATATATATGTTTTCAAATCACACGTGGTTTGAAGTTCACTCAAAAATACAGTTAAGGGGAGCGGCCATTTTGATTTATATTGACTACTTTGGGAATGACGTCAGGCGGGTAATTGGGAACGGCGGAAAGGAAAAACAGTAAAGACTAAGTTCGAGGTAAGCTTAAAGAGAAAATGTTCCAACAAAAAAAAAACAGAAAAGAACCACCAATGAAAGAAAGAGAAGCCATAAGTCAAGGGTAAAGGAGTCACAAATTTGAAAAAGGCTTTACAAGGAGATGAAAACCAATAATGTGCAACGAAAAATATGAATCCCCATCAACAGAAGATTGAATTATGTACCTACCACATTTGTAAACTACGGGCAAATGAACAATGTATAGCGGATTATCTCAATTACCCTATAGGGTATCGGGTATAAAGGAATGGTAACATTTTTTGTTTTCGTTCACATTTCCAATAGAACGTTGATTTTGAAGTTTTTTTGTCATCAATAAGTAAATAAATAAGCAATGTGCTACAATAAAAGTTGATTACATCCGTGGCAGTTTTCTATTATTTTTGAGCGTTATGTTATAAGTTAAGTGTTCCCAATTCCCCCACGTTCTTCTATTTGCTCCTACATTAAATGAATACTGTAAGGCTGTAAATTTATTTAGGGAATAAAAATGAAATAAAAAATAAAGTGTTTTTGGATTTATTTCAATGAATAGTAGACTGCATTATTATATTAAGAGTGTTTTCAATTAAATACTATATGCGAAAAGTGATTAAAAAATCGTGGAGATTAACTGTGATCTGTTCGGCTTGGTCGTGAATTTCCTTGTTGTGGTTCTCCATAACTCTTATACATACATATAATAAGGTGCCGCAGATACCAGTTCTACGAGGTTTTGTCGAACTTTTTCCTTAACCGAACACTCATCTAAACTGAACGTGATCAGTAAGTAGGTTCTGAGGTCGTCTGTAAATAAAACAAGATAATAAAATTTATATTGATAAAATTTTATTTACACTAATTGTACGAAAATCTATGAAAATGCTTTTACGTATACTACCTAGGCCTGGGGCAGCTTAAGACGGGGACTCACCAACCGAGAGTGGCCAGAATACCCACCAAAAACTTAGCGATTCTCCCTCAACGCTGTTGGTGGGGGCACAGATTCCGCTTACGGATCCGACTATGACCCTCACCGGCATGACCGCTTAGCGCGGGTTCCGACATGGAAAGGACGCCCCGGGAAAATTCAGGGTGCTCATAGTCCAGTAGAGTAGACCAACGAAGGCTACAGACACCTCGATCCATTACCCATACTTACACCACGTTTCGGCCGCAGAGAATAAGTAATACCGGTACTCCTCTGCGGCCCCACCACGCCGGAAACATTGTTGCGGCCCCTCCAGATCGCTGGGGGTAGGGGTGGCAGATCTCAATACCAACGCCTCTCCCCCGGAAACCCGGCCACCGAGGAGGATAGGGCCAACAGCGCTCCATAATATCGGTAATCCTATTCCTCTGCGGCCCCGTCCCAACTGCGAGAAGAAGTTTCCCTCACCGGCAGTCTAACCATCACTCAGAGACTACACTACAATCTTGTGTTGGCATGGTTATAGGTGCGTTTAAATTACCTACTAAAAATCATTACCGAAACCCTACACTGAACATGGTCCAACATGATCGTGCCCGGTTTTTAGGGTTCCGTTGTCAAACTAGGAAGGAACCCTTAAAGTTTCGCCATGTCCGTACGTCCGTTGTTTAGCTCAGAGAGTTCTAGAAAGCTGCTATTTGGCATGAATAGTCACGCCGCGCCGACATTTTTTTTAGGCTAAGCGGGGATGTAATTTTTATACGTTAAAAAATTCTGAAAAATATCTTAAATTAAAGCACATATAACGAATTTTAAAGGAAGATTATCACGACTAAGTACCTACACTTGTTTGTTTCAAACACACTTTTGTGAATTTTGTATCTAAATGCATACAGTTTCATCGGGTGCGTTATTGCGTAACCTACTTGCAGCAATCGTTGTGTATTCCTGGAGAGTATTTTCAAAGCTTGTGAAACCGTTTCATAACTACCTAATATTCATGTCTGGTTGCTTATTCAAGTGTCTACGTAGTGCGCAGGAGACTAAATCATCGGTAATACGGCTTGCGCGGACATTCGTGGCTTTGACAAAGAAAACATAAATCTCTCTCTCCGCGAATTAAATCGCACTGAGCATTCCGCGCATGTACTTGATACCTGTACCAAACTTCATTAGATACCAAGACGCCAAACGTATCTTTGGGCTTGTCAGAATAAATTATAGAGTGACATCTTTAGGACCCAGGAATAATAGGCGTATGGTAATTAATCGTAAGTCTGTGTCTTTAATCATTCAGGCTTTATTTATTTTTGGTTAAAGTTACAGTATAGTAGGGGGTCAAAAAGTCGAAGCTTCCTGCAAGTGTATGAATTTATCTTATATATCAGAGAGAAGTGGTAGGACTGCAGCTAGATTTTTGAGAAACAAGTGCTATTTTTTTGTTTGTTTGAAAATTGTAATGAAATGGTAAATTTTTTTCGTTTCATAATAGTTACTCGTACTTGTGAGGTTTTCTCGCATGATTGATTTATTTTCTACAGTTCACCAGTTGTTTCTCAAACATCGACTCCCTACTACTACTAGTACATACCTACTGCAGATTACACCTAGGGTTAAATTCAACATTCTGAGAGCCTTATTATATAAAAGAGTGTCCAAAAAGGACAACAATTTTAGAAAATAATCTGACATTAATTAAAATATCATTACCGGGCCTTTATTCAACTCGTTTAAAATATTAACATATTCTCTCTGTTATGGTAGGTATTGTTTTTTGTTTGGTGGTGGTTCTTGAAGGAGACTTCGTCGACTTGCTGACGGGTATGCCCTGTCCTGTCAGCCAGTCGACGAAGCCCCGCTTTGCGGGGTTTCTACTTTTTGCTCTGAAGGATACAAGGCAACTAACGGACCTGCCAGTGTAATACGGGGGGCTTCGCCCCCCGGGCCCCCACTGTACGGGACGGAAATGACACCGATCAAACAATATTCTTCATTTAAAAAACTACTGTTCGATTCGTTTTTTAAATAAAAAAAGAGTTTCTGAAATTCTTTGCATTATATTTCTATGAAATATGTTTCATTGAATTAAATAGTCGTTGAAACAATAACATTGTAAATAAAAATACAAGAACCAAATATAATATGAAAGATTTTCTGCGAAACAAAATTCTATGAAATTTACGTCTGCGAAACAAGGGAAAACCGAGACTACGGTATGAAAGAGAACGGAACTGCAAGCGAGCGAGCTACGCAACCCTTGCGTGAGTAGCGCTGGAGAGGCGCACGAAATACGGTTCACGAGCGGGGCGGCTCATTCACCAGATCTGGAGACGTCCTTAAGTTCTTGGATTTGCTTCTGAGGTATTTTAAGATAAACTGAGAGAAGACTAGGAACCTTCGTATGTTTTGACCAGTCCAGCATCGGTCCAAAAATACCTCTTTTGCTTCCTCTCCATTATAGTTGTGTTTCAATTTTGCTTTATTAGAAGCTTATCGACTTGTTTTAGATGGCCAAAATATAATTATTGAAATTAATATAAACCATTATCAGCTAAATAAGAGTCCGATTGAGCCTAATAGACCATCCATAGGGCACGGGAGGCATTGCTCCATTATACGGATTTAAATACAGTCGGTGCTTACTTTTATAAACAATCGCTAAGTGCCGTCGTACGACCAAATCAAGCGACGGAAGCACACCGATTGTTCCTCTGTTTGGTTTGCACCACGCTTAGTTCACTGTATGTAATGGTGTACTAATCATTTGTAAACGTATTATACTTATTACTCGTATAGGTTTAGTATGTACTCGTATTAGGTATGAATTCTGCTACTTACCATGGATTTTACCAAACTGGATTAAGTTTAATCTAGGTATAAGACCTTATTCTCGTTTGGTCGAATCCGCCCATGAAAGGATATGTCATGAATAATTCTGGGTTCCAACTGTTCCAAGTGAAAAAGGTCATAAGTCTCCTGAAGATCTAACGATGGAGTCCATGAGGAATCGACGGAACTCTTCAAAACTAATAGGGATACCTATTGTGATTTTCGTATTGTTCATTGTAACTCGTGTATTTGCTCTTGGAAAGCACTATTTGGTGAAGTGGAAGTGATGATGAAGACCACAGATGGCCACCGGAACTCCTAAACAGTATATATTTCAAGGGTGGCGACAAGATATTTTGATTAAGATAGTTCCGATAGTTCGTTCATACTCTAAGATTGTCAACGTGTGTTAATGTGTGTGGCATTGCTATTTATCTATGTATAATTTACTAGTCACCTTCGCGGATGGCGGGACGGAGCAAGGTCTGGATCACAACCACCTCACAACCTGCTGACTTGCCGGTGACCACAGTGTTGGGTTTCAACGTAGGCGTAGAAATAAGACAGGTGGTAACATTAATAATAAAAATGGGTTAAGTTCGATACGGCCTCGCGCACCGAGGGTTCTGAACCGCATAGTAGGTTTTATTATGTGCGCGAGCCCAACTCACGCTTGACAATTTTTTAGTACTTACTTTTTGCTTTTCTTCAGGATTTGTACAACCTATTGCGTTGTAATAAAGTCTAAAAGTGGATACATCTCTTTGTAGTCGACTCTACTAACTATAATCATAACAAATTTGACGCTTGTATTTTTTACCATTTTTACAATACACGAAAAAATGGTTCTTGTATGGGGACCCTTTCCATTGTTGCATTTTCCTAAAAAAATTGTTAGTAAATCCGCCGTGAGAACAAATATTCTAAAAAAACGAACTATTACCGTTCAATAGATACAGCTCTTTAAAGTTAGGACGGATGGCCGGACAGCGCAAGGCATATTAGTTAGGCTCCCTTCGGGTACGGAATCCTACAATAAAAATGAGAATAAATTTGAAAATGAGATGAATATGAACATGAGAAGCTACAACAATGACACATTCTTTCTGTTTTAGTCCTCAGGGTTAGCGATCTTGTAATTAATAACGTCATGGGCCTCTGAGTCCACTTTCCAGGAGGCGTGTTTGCCTTGAATATTATACCATCAAAGCCTTATTGTTACAATATATATTACAAACTTGATTCAGAGAATCAATTCTTGACTCAACGTCATTTTAAACAATGTCTAGTAACAGTAAACTTTATAAATTTTATAATTTATGACTTAAGAAAAACTACAGTTGATACAACCATTAAGAGCGGCGAAAAAAATTATACCTAACGTTTTCAGGCTTCATGTAATGATTCATGTTATCTTTCGCCGGTGTTACGTTTTACTCGTAGTTTGAGTTATAATAATCTTATTATAATACCAGGATTTTCCAACTAAAGAGTTGGTTAAATATGTAAATACTGACGTCGAACACGCAAATACGAGGCAATTACATCGGCACATAGAGTGCTAACTATCTACACATCTGCTTTGCATAAACAATTTTTGGCACGCTAAATATATTTACCTTTGTATAAAATGCACGTTTTGGATATATTCACACCTGGGAAAGGCTACGGGGCGTTTAAACCGCATAATCTCCTGGTACAGTCAAGTGTAAAAATATATGAATGTGTAATGCTAATGTATATGTCCCAATACACCTTATTCCAGTGTAATAAGAACTTCGTAACATATGAGAGGATTCTTTCTATACATATTTTTGCACTTGTACCAAAAATCCCGGATACCACATTCCTACGAACAGTTGTTTTCCCGTTCTCAGTTCCTATTTCAGTTGTTGTCCTAAACCGTCAGACCGACTGACAGTCCAAAATCTGTGAAGGAATATATGAAACCTTAATATATCGGCTGCTTTATTGGTTGGTGAAAACAAACTTTCGAGTAAAGGATCCGTTTGTGGCGTATTCAGATTTCAAGTGCAAATTTTTGTTATTAAACAGCTAAACCAAAAGCCAGCTAAACTACAAATTCTAAAAATCTAAAAAATATCTTAAATTAAAGCTTATGAATGTAACGAATTTTAAAAGAAAACTATCCTGACTAAATAGACATACTTACATAAATAAAATAGACATAGTTGGTTCCTGAGATACAGGCGACTAGTGTTTATACCTACTAAAATCACCTAATACTTACATCACCAAATTACTTTAAATAGAGAATTAGATCATACATGTTGTTTTTTGAGATAGTTTTTGTGGGCTTCGGAACCCTACACAGGCAGGCCATGCTCTTGCCAGGTTGTTTATGTATATTTTTGTTAAAACTGAGTTTTTAGGGGTAACCCAATTCAAAGTCAGCGGCAACCGTAACTAGCGAGACCTAGAGGGTAACGAACGTTCAGGGCTACCTTGCGTCCTTTGACCAAGTCCCGGTATATCCGTGAAGTCACCTACTCTTAAGGTTTCAAATAAACCTTGTTGATTTACTTCATTAATCATAAAAATGGTACCTACTTAGGGTCAATATGTAAGAAAAAAATATACACAGTATTGTTTTGAAGTACTTATCATTCTTATCATTTTTATAGCTTGCTTTTTCATAATTAATGGCTCATTACACGATTAATTTGTTTTTGACATATTTATCCGATTCATTGTCTTTGTTTAAGTAGTTAACTTTGTTTTATGTTTTGAATAAAATATAATATTATGATAATATGGCAAATACCTAGTCTAGCGCCAGATCCAAAGGAACGTATAAAAATGTATCCAATGAATCTGTTACACTGCTCTAGCTTACTTCGAAAGTACTTAAATGGATGCTATAACATACGCCATCGTTATATAACATAAGTCGTCGTTCATAATCATAACGGCCTATTTTATAGGCCGAGGCTTTGCCTAGTTAAAGTCTTAGCATTAACGTTACTCGCTGAGTTTGTACCGAGTTAAGTAACTCTAATCCACCACTATAATAAGGCGAGGGTTTACGACGATCTCTGTTCTTTTGCGTTCAGTCGGGCAAAAATGTGGTCTACCACCCTACGGTTGAATTTCATTTGCACGTTATGATACAACAAGTTCGATTTTCCCTTGCAATAATATTATGACAGTGACAACTGTCAAACTTAGTGATAATTAGATCTCGCAGACCACTTTCTTGGCCGACCGTACAGCACATAGATATATATTAGCTGATCTCGTTGTATTTAGTACATCATCGGTCTAAAATATGAAGACTTTAGTCACGATCTAACTGATATTTGCTAACATTAGAAGGTTGAAACTGGTCCAAAGTAGGAGATGTGTAAATATGCAAGCCAGAGCTGTTAATTTTGCATTTGTAGTATTGTCTAAGTCCAACAGGAAGCTATTTAAGTACATATCGTATTTTAAACCCACAAAGTGCCGCCCCACTACTTAATTGTACTGTGCAGCAGTGCAACGTCAACTCTAGTGGTCGTGCGGCGTCGAGGATTGATGACACTATACTTTATTTGTAAGTGTTAAAGAAGACCAAAGGATATTATTGGTGATAAAAACCAAAGATCTCAATTGAAAAAAAAAACTCATTGGTTGTGTTTAATAGTCGCTGAGGATCCGGCGCATGTAAGTTATTCTCGCGGAGTCTCGCGGGTATGTGATTTATGACAAACGTTCTCGTCGTACGTTAACATGTACGAGCTAATCCTAGCAACATGTTCGCTCGCTCGACCGTCGCCAATAAAGCCCTCGACACAACAATCGCCGCCGGCGAAAATTGCGGTTCGTTAGCGCTTGGTTCATTTATGTCGGTATATTATTCGCATGCAGCGGTTTCGTCAAGTAAACGCGAGATTTATTATACTTATCCCAAACTTTTTACGTTTCACAATAAACTTATGTCTTCATCATTTAAAGAGAAATCTTCTTAAAACTGGTTTCAAGCTTAATTTTGGTTTAGTAATGTCAAAATGAATGGAACTTTCAGTCTTCGGATTTAACAACTAAACAGATGTAGGTGAAACTGACAATTCTATACATTTACATATTTAATGACAACAAAATGCAAACATAAGAAAACGCAACTGTTGCTAACCAACTTTAAATTGTTACCTAATGATTGTTCAATTTTAAATTGTTACCTAATGATTATTCAATGATACCCTACGTGTCATAGTTCGTCGACTTTATACAGTGTGTCCCTGGATAAAGTGCACAAACGAATAGGGATGAAACTAGACACAATTTTATCGACAAAAAAAAAAATAAAAAAAAATTACCACCTTTATTTATTTTTTTATGATTTTTTAAAAAAAGTCATAGTACGCAGAGGACCTCATCGGAACAAATCAAGATATTTTGGCTCCTGTGGGCTCTATTGATTTGAAACAAACGGAATTATAATCACAAAAGTTTATTTGTGTCAATGAAAATAGAAAAAAATGAGAAAAAATGACATAAACCCTAAAAATAATGACTTTTCCTATGAATTTTGTGTTTTTTTTTCTCGAATTTTTAGTATTTACTCGATTTACTCAAAATTATGCCCATCTTACCTCATGTTATTTTTACCAGTAATGGTTGTGTATCTCATTGCCTTTTATTTAAAAAAATAACCAAGTGTCTCGCACAATTACAAGATCCTTAATGAGCGGCTACCTAATTAAGTGTAAACGCAATGTCTTTGTTTGGCCGCTCATTAAGGATCTTGTAATTGTGCGAGACACTTGGTTATTTTTTTAAATAAAAGGCAATGAGATACACAACCATTACTGGTAAAAATAACATGAGGTAAGATGGGCATAATTTTGAGTAAATCGAGTAAATACTAAAAATTCGAGAAAAAAAAACACAAAATTCATAGGAAAAGTCATTATTTTTAGGGTTTATGTCATTTTTTCTCATTTTTTTCTATTTTCATTGACACAAATAAACTTTTGTGATTATAATTCCGTTTGTTTCAAATCAATAGAGCCCACAGGAGCCAAAATATTTTGATTTGTTCCGATGAGGTCCTCTGCGTACTATGACTTTTTTTAAAAAATCATAAAAAAATAAATAAAGGTGGTAATTTTTTTTTATTACTTTTTTTGTCGATAAAATTGTGTCTAGTTTCATCCCTATTCGTTTGTGCACTTTATCCAGGGACACACTGTATTTTGTATTTTTACGATATGGCATCTGGTTACCGCCATATTGAATTTAGATTTTTGTCATACCTTTAGTGACAATCACAAGATTAAGACAAATCGATAGACTAAAAAAAATTAAGGTGTTAAAGTAAAAAAAGCCACGATTGCGTTTGCGTTTTTGAAGGCAGTTTTTTGTTTTTTAAAACATTTATTTTATTTCATGCTTTTTACTTATCATAATAAGCTGTTATGAACATAACAGCAAACAGGGTCTACTGTTCCTACTTAGTCCCATTTTTGAGTTGATATGAAAATTTAAGACATTTCAAGCTCGCCGCAATCAACGCCGCGGGAAAGTCATAGTCATTTCAATAATTACATATTATGTTCTTCGTTATAGTCGCTCAACTACCTTTGAAATGTACCCTTGAAATTAGTACCGCTAGGGAGTTCCGTTGGCTATCTGTGGTCTTCATCATCAGTTCCATTTCACCAAATGATACTTTCTGAATGCAATGCAAATGAATGTCATCGCTATAATGTAACCTTGTAATATTTGAGTTCCCTCAATCCCTCACGGATTCCCGATTCCATTCCGATTTGGTCCACGTCGATTGGGACCACCTCGGAAGCATATTCTACCAAACCAAAAAAAAAAAAACGAATCGGTCCGTAATTGACGGAGAAATGGGTGGAAATACATAAAAAAACATACAGTCGAACATAGAACCTCCTCCTTATTAGACGCCGATAAAATTGTTAAAATCGGCCCACGCGTTAAGTTTCTAGAGCGCCACAAAGGAACAAACATACATTACATCCATATAAAGGCTGATAAACCCATTACCCTCCTCCTTCGGCATTCGGGTAAAAAGGATTGTTGGCAATATTGTGTGTTTTATATGATTGTGTGTTGAAAGAATTTATTAAACTAGCGACTAAGGGAATAAAGGATGTGTAGTCACTAATACACTGGTAAACATCTTAGCCTGATTATCCAAAATGTGGTTACAGAGTTGTTAACAGGTTTTTGGATGTTTGGTAATTCTGTACTGCCTACCCCACTCTGGGAATTAACGCGTGAGCTTGTAGAATATATTATAAAAAAAATATTCTGATTTTAATCATTAAAAGAAGAGCTTTGGTCATTATTCATAAAAAGCACCATTTATTTATTTATTAAAGATACCAGTAGCAAGCTCGTTACAGTAGAACACAACCGATATGGCGTATCGTGAATCTTCGTTCGCGCAGACACGAACAATGATTCCGATGATTTCCGAAGGCACGATTAAAACCCACGATCAGACTTGTACGTAATATTTATAAGGTACAAATTAAATTGCATCTACTTTTTCCATCTCTCTCACGCACGTTTGACAACTGACTAAATGACTAAAATGACACGCGGGTGTGCGACAAAATGGCGTCACTAATAACCAATAATAGCACAGAATACAATCACGCTACGCTGATTGGTTCCCGCGCTTCGAAAAAATGTCATCTGCGCAGGTACATCGGTAAGCCATATCGGCTGTGTTTTACTGTACAATTCATAAAAACAGTAAATTTAAACAGAATAGAGACAATTACAGACATAGTAAACACTGTTAACCTAATTGTAGTTAAAATAGGTACATATACCATGTCACTTTGCGTGAGATGCAAATGTCACAATGTGTGAGATAAACCGCGGACAGATAAGCTTACTACTTCGGGTTAAAAATTGTCATTTGCCCATACAAAATGTGTCAAACTTTAATCTGAAGTAAGCCTATCTATCCGCGATCAAATCGCGTTCGGGTTCGGCCATAAGAGGGATCTACATTCTACACAGCCGTCAGCCCGACCGTTGCACGCTACTGGTCCTAACGCTCGGTTATTTTCGTTTCTAATTCATTATTCTATGTAAGTAAAACTAATTCAGTGACAAAAATGTAGCGCGATTTGAAGTTTCCCGTGTGCTCAGGCACTAAAAGCCAAGCGATACCTACTTAATTAAATGCATGCTGGTACTGTCGTATATTTATTTCCGATCGCCTAATCAATATTCGCAGTGAGTGCAAACAATGGTACGTAATGATGTTTAATTTATGAAGACGTACGGCTAAAAGTTTTGGAGACGATAAATAAAACAAAAGGCGCATTAGGTAACCGATTTAATTTAGTTGCTAACTTAGTTTGTAGTAACGTGTATACCTAATTGTAAAATATAGCTCATTTTGAAATGAAGAATTTGATACCGATCATAAAAAAATAATTGAAACAAATTATACATGACTTATGGGAGAAATCATTAAGACTTAGGATTTATTGTTTTAAATATTTAGTAATGAGCAAATTTATTATTAACTTTTTACCACAGATATGAATCAAAATAAATAATGTTGTAACAGACTAGCATTCGCGTGGAAGACTTAACTTTTAACTTACCAATAAAAAACCTTAACTAGCTAATACTGAAACCTCTCTTACATGCTAATAAATGCAACCCCACATTACCTACAAAAAACTTTGTCATCAAAGTTTTTATAAAATCTACCTAAATGAGGTAGGTAAGTACTGTAATACAAACTAACTTACTTAACATAGGCAAGATATCGGGTTATCTCAGTGCAACAAAACAGGCTAATTAGTGGTGTCGAGCGTTGTTATCGCGTCTGCGAAGCGCGCGGAGACGGCGGGTGTGATGAGTGCGGCGCGGCGTGGGGCGCGGGCCCCGCGGGCAGGCTCACGTAGTCCTCGTCCTCCCAGAGGAGCTCGGGCTCGTCGGGCAGGCTGGGCGGGAGCGCCGAGCGCGTCAGCGGCACGCCGTCCGCGCCCAGCGAAAGGTACCGCCTGAGCGCCGGGTCCTCCGGAGCGGTGCGCGCCCTCGAGTTGAACGGCCCACCTACGTCCTCGCTAGGAAGTTCCCAAATATGCCACTGGGCGGTCATCTTGAAGTTCTATGGAACAAAATAATTATTTACATTTAAAAAAAAACAAGGATTCGTTGCGAATATCTATTTGGATAGAGCGCACGGTTTGTCTGTACAGATGTAGTGAATAATCCTTTCCCGTCGTTTTTTGTCGGATAAGTTCGTATTTATATTGCTTTCTCAGTTAGCTAATTGATGGGTACTGAAGAAAAGTACAAAAATAGTAATTGAGACAACAAGATAAATACCAACTTATCCGTCAAAAAACGATCGGAAAGGATTACTCACAACATCTGTAATTAATCGACAATCAATCAAATCAAATGATTGGCCCATGTAACGTTATTTCAACTGCATGCATAATATGCATACAAGTACACACGCTGCAGCAGCTGCGTGTATGCGGCTAGCCGCCAGCCACTCCTCGCTATCCGCGACCTTGATAAAACCACAATAAAGTAGATCCTGAGATGCCCTTGCCTGCTTCCGTTTTGATCTACAACTATAATGGCTAAGCCCTTTAATCACACATGCACATAAATAACGCAATAGTTTTATTCTTAGCATGACCTAACTATAATGTAGTGCCTAGAGCGTAGGAAGGAGTGCCCAGCAAATCTTCGTTCAGCTCATACGAGAAGGTATGATAGTCAAATCGGACATTGTTTCTGTTTATTCTCACGAGTAAGCAATGACGACGTCGTCAGGATAATGCCGAGAGCATGACAGACTTACGGCATATTTTGAAGCGATAAATCATGACAAATTAGTGTACAATTTACCATGATCACGGCAAATATCATAAAGGATGACGCACGGACAGGCGCTGACAGACAAACAAGCGGAGACTGATCGGGCGGTGTTGGCTCGGGTCGGTGCTGATAAGCCGCGCTCCGCTAACCCAATATTTTGATTGTTCTCATTGCGGTTCTTTCGACAAATGCAAACAGTAAATAAGACGTCATGCACGTCCCGTAAAAGGTACTTGATGGGCCGGAAACAGGCTAGTTTTAACTCCGAACAATGTACAATTCCCGAGGGAATATGATAAATTACCACTCAAAACAAGATGCGTTCAGAGCTAGTAAAACATCCTGAACCTATGGACGACGGAAACCGAACATTCCACTAAGTATTTATCGAAATATTTTGGTAAACTCTGTCAGTTTATCAAATATACTGAAAATTCCATAGTGGGCTGTAGACAAGTTATTTATAATAATTTATTGCCCTGCAAGGCTCATTAAAATAACGGTGCTTTATCTCAAACAGAAAATTCTATTCATAAGGGCATTGATAGAGTAGCACGTGAGGCCGGTGACGCATCGCTGGTAAACGCGGCGCAACAAATCCCTGCGACACACCGCATTATAACGACGCGAACAACAAAACCACGCGCACTGTCTATCCGCGAGTTTACTTTACTTACCGCCTACTCAGAGACATTTTAAAGACAATTAATTCGTTACTTTTTCATATGGGTGTAATCAATATGATTCCCATACTTGATTATTCCGCGTTTCAATTATTCCAGTCGCGACTTTTCCCATTCGTGATTTTACCCAATCGCATTTTTCCCCATTCTTAAATATCCTGATCGCATATTTTCCATTCTGGATGTCTCCCAGTCGCAAATTTCCCCATTGTAATTGGGCCGAAATAGGTGGGTACGTTTAGGTTATGCTAGTTTTGCATCAGTCCCGAAGGCTTAAACCTCCCAGAAGTAGGAACTCTTCTCTAGTGGAGCCCGTTAACTCTGTGAAATTGATATAACTATTTAGATGAATACAGATTGTGACGTTATGATAGTGAAATTATTTATGCTGAGAAAAAGTCTTCGGCAAAATAAGGTACTGATAAAAATAAAGACCAGTAAGTTTTGCGAATGGAAAGATTGCTACCAGAAAAAAAAGACTGGGAAAAGATCGCCATACATACTCTTTCTATCTTGTGCATAAACATTTCTTCTTCGCCACTAACTGGCTCTGATTGCCGTTTATTAGATCGGTACGAGTAAGTGCTGAAAATGGCGACCTAATGTTGAAATAAATCGAACCATATAGGTAAGATTATTCTGCGTAGAAGTTATTTATAGTAATTTCCGAGAGACTTGTATATTTTTTCAGGATTATTAACAAAGTAAAATACACGTCTCTATTACTAGTTACTCCAATACCGGTCGAAAAAAGAAAGAGCCTACCACAAACCAACCAACGCATTTTAGCTTTAAAATGTTAGTAAGAATAACATGACAGTAAAAACATCTGGCAGCGTCTGCAATTTAGACATACATGGTGACTTGGGTGACGCAATTCAAAAGCCTCTGTGGGAGTAATTAGTCATTATTTACCTGTACAGCTTTGCATTAAGCAAAAACGCATATATCATGTTAATCTACACTAATGTTATAAAGAGGAAAGATTTGTAATTTTTTATTTTTGTGTGTGTGTGTATGTTTGTATTGAATAAACTCAAAAACTATACTGTGCCGATTTCAAAAATTATTTCACCATTGGAAAGCTACATTCACCATGAGTGACGTACGCTATGTTTTATATTTCTGCGTGGACGGAGTCGCGCGCAACAGCTAGTAATGAATAAAAATAATTGACTGGGGTATATATTATTTCGTTGTATCTAAGTGATAAGATATCGCTACGCTACCGTCGTGTTTTCTGTCAACATTCCGCCTAGCATCAGAAATATTGTGTTTGGGGGTTTCACAGCGGCAGCCTATGACTAGCATAGCAGTATTCTATCTTAGCCGTCAGGGTTCACTGTCATTGTCACTTTTAGTCAGTCTGTGTTCTATTACGATGAACAGACGGGTCAATATAGACCGATGAACCGTTAACGTGTACCGGATATAACAATGCGAACAATGCAGATTTTAGGTTAAGATGGGGGAAGTATTGACCTCCGGCAGGCAGTGGTGCTGCAGGCAGTAGTAGTCCTGCGCGCCGTCGTGGTGGCACCAGGTGCCGTCGGGGAAGTACGGGTCCAGGCCGGCGTCGTTGAGCTCCACGCGCGGCGCGTAGAACCCGCCGCCCGCCGCGCGCCGGCAGAACACGGCGCACCCCATCCACATGCGAGCTGCGGGGGGGGGGGCATCAGGATCATCAGTTATTTAGTTGGAAACACAAGAATATGAGAATAGTTGAATAATTATGGTAGCTGAATGGTGTTGTCAAATATTGAAAGTGTTCTGATAATTATGGCTGCAATTTGAGTACTAAGTAAGATCAGTAAATATTTAGGGGACAACGTCACCCAAATTAACATACCTACATACCTACCTAGTCCGAAACTACAAGGTCTGGCATAAAACAATAAAATGTAGACTGGAGACAATTCTACACAAATTGACGTAGGCTCAAACAAAGCTCCAGTTTTTAATTTATTATGGGTAGGTTACACAACGATAAAATGCTATATACCTAAACATATGTATGTACATATCTATTGTACATAAATAAATAAATATTTATTCTATTCTCTTCTATATCACGAATAATTCAAGACTCGAATCAAATACTTCCGCTCATAAAATTACACAAATGTTTGCCTTTATTGGGACCGTTATCCACTGGGGTACTTACTTGGGTCGTGAGGAGCCTGCAGCCCCCCACCCCTTGGGTCCAGGTCGGGCAGACGCACCGCGTATTCCGCGCATTTCCGACCCGCCAACTCGCTCGCACTTACGCGCCGCTTCTTGCCGCACACCTGAAAACATTCCTCATCACGGTCATGCCAGTCGAACGGTGGTACATACCGGAGGTTGGGGCACCTTTTAGCGGTCAAGCTACACAGTTCAGTATGTAACCCCGTGTTCCTGACATAACCTTGTCTATATAACTCTTGAAGCCGCCATTACACTCTGAGAAGCACATGCTGATCATGAAGCACCAGGCCCAACGGTCTTCAAGGTCGCTACTGGTGCTTCACGATAGCTGGGGCATGACGTGGCCGGTAGCCCAATGGGTCAAAGAGAGACTCTGAGCTCTCTTTTACGTAAAAGTCCTGGAACTCATTTAATAGTTAGTGCCAGGAAATCATCCCACGTCAGATGGGACCGGAAATTTATTCATTGATTGATCTTCAGTGTTTTCACTAGATTTGGGGTGAATACAAAAAGGTCTGTCTTAATTTTTTTTGGCATACTTACCTACTGTTTATACTGTTAGTAGGTCATGGATCAGATCACATTTATAATTTATACAGTGTGTGACATCCATACGAACATATTCTGTGACAACAGTTAATATGCGTCCTAATTAACATAAAAACATGTGTATTGTTAACTTGTACTTTTTTTTGCATATTAACAAATCGCTACGCAATGTATCAAAAATAGCTCAATTATCCCTCAATTAACTTGTGATTAACTTAGACTCAATGTAATACATTACTGCACTATTGACCCTTCAAAAATTAATTTCACTAAATTAATTGGAGCTATTAACCTAATTCCTTCTTTAAACGGTTCACAGCACTTAAAGCTATTGTTACTTAAAATTCATGTTCTTATGGATATCACACACTGTATTTGACCTAAAGTACCCCCGTCGGTAACTGTATAATGCGTCAGTGTTTAGTCACTGTTTTATTTGTTAGTGGCGGTTTGGAACTTTACCGACTTGGGGAAATCACATTTGTGGCACAGATAGGTACATGAATTACTTACTAGTTGTCTTTAAAACAGGACAATGTGAAGTATGCAGGATAGTGGTAGTAGTAAAAACCAACCTTGTTGTCATCACACACTACGACATCGTATCCGACGCCGTCGCAGCCGGCGGGCTCGGCGCAGGCGCGGCGGCGCTCCCGGAACCCGCGCGAGCGCAGCGTGCAGCCCGAGCGGCACGAGCCCTCGCGCCACGCGCCCCACCCCCCCTCACCGCTGCTCCCGTGCCCCCCATGCTCTCCGTTGCTACCGTATCCTCCGTTCCCTCCACTGCCAGAAGATAAGTTATTTCCACTGCTCCCGTTGTTGCTCGCGGTGCTAGAAGCTGGGACGGCCTGCGTCGTGGTATCCGCTCCGCCTGAAGACACGCACTCGCCACCTTGACACCACTGGAAGAAAATATGTAAAAGTTCACTGCTTTACCTAACATTCCTTCTAAAGGTTAACCTTAAAGTGCGCTAATCTGCACTCTGTACCAAAATATATACAAGGATTATACACAGATTTAGGTTCCCGTCTTTCCTGTGGACATACCCGAAGTTAACGTGTTTTAGGCCTAATTTTCTGGCTAAACCCACATTCGCATAAACGGCGTCACGTCTCATGTGTAGCCCTATCAAATAAAAACACAACTTACTTATATGCACACAAGCCCTTAACTATTGACCACAGGAGAGACAACTTTTGTTTTTGTGATTGTGTATAACCCACAAGGTCAATCTCACCCAAATTGGCCCAGTCCTAAACTAAGCTCTATGGGTACCTACTAGATAACGATATTGATACTTATATAGAGAAATAAATACTTAAATACATAGAAAACCCACCCGCCGCCGCGAGGACACACATTTGCGTGCTATCCCAGTTTCCTTCACTGTTTTGTTGAATCATTTGTATATTTGTGTGTCTTATGGTTGGTGAATAAATGTATTTCTTCTTCTTCTTCTTCTTAAAACCTCCGAAACTCAGAAACAAATACTCGTGCTCATCACACAAATACTTGCCCATACCGGGAATCGAACCCGGGATCGGTTGCTTCGGAGGCAGGGTCACCACCAATACTTTAATACACATAGAAACCATCCAAACTCAAGATCAAACTCATGCTCATCACACAAATATATGTTCTTATCGAGAATCGAACCTAGTTCCGCTAGTTTCGTAGACAGGGTCACTATCAACTGGGCTTAACCAGTCGTTGGTACAGTCACGAGATTTAATTTGGTACCTACCTTAGATCCAAAGTCAAATCTGATACTCTACAACAATAAGGTTGTGCTTCCTAAAAGTTACAAATGACTTAATTGACATCTCTAATGACATTGACGACTTCAAGTATAGTTTTCTTGAAATGGGTCCC
>OZ014440.1:13213037-13234955 GCA_963966035.1 Acleris laterana
AGTTGTCCACTACTATGAGGCCATGCTGAAATCATACAAATATAATATACAGTGTGTTACCAGCACCCGGGCTTTTTTTAAAGTAGGTTAAAATAACGTATATCTGTAACGTAACTATGACATTAATTTAATTAATAAACAACTTGTCAGGCTTTGTTAACTTTCTAACAAAATTTTAATTGTCAGCAATGTAAAGCACAGCAAATTGACAAGTGCAAATGACAGTCGACGGATACTTTGATTATTTATGATTTGCCCCCGTACCACGACGTGCCTTGTACAGTCAACGTCAAAAGTAAGTGATCAAAATCAACATTTCAAAATATCTATTGTCATGGCATCCCAAATATAACATGTTATATTAAAGTGCTAAATTAATTGATGTTTTAATTAGTCAAAAGAAAGTGATCATAACAGCTGTGCAAAACAGAAGCCTGACATGACATTTCTATCAAAAGCGTCAAACGTGAATTGAATACCAAAATAACGACATTCCAACAATATCGGCAAAAGAAGGATTTATGGCAAATAATTCTAAGATGTAATAAAAACTTATTTTAAATCTTGGCGTAAGGGAGATTGCTATTTGGTCACTTCGCATGTTTTTCGACGTACATAACCGATATTAACCGAAGTACTCCGAGGTTGTCCCAAAACCAAGATTTTATAGTTAAAACTTTAATTCGAAATGTTCAACGATGACTTAAACTGTCATTGAGTTTTCAAAAATCAAAATAATGGTGATCACTTATTATGACACGTTATTGAGCTCATTTACTTTTGATCAACTACAATAGTCCGTAGCATTTGACTTAATGTATTGCATAGATAATTTTGGGACCCTATTTCATCAGTTTCTTTTGCTGTTGACTGTACCAAGCAACAGCGATACTGATAACGATGAACACGCAGCACATGCACTACATTAAAAATGGACAGTATCTAAGAAAAATAATTGTGAAGTTATTTTAATTATTTTTTAACTGATAATACTTGCAAACAATTGCTAAAGCAGCATATTATCGGCAGTTTTAATAAATGCCCGCATGCCGGTAACACACTGTATAAATACATAAATGCATGGCAGTGAAGGCGTTTAATCATTCTGTCATTGTCATTGCACAAACTTAACTTTTGAAGTAACAAATTGATGACGCGAAGAAAGCTCCTGTTTGCAAAGCTATTTATGAAATTACTGGGTATTCTGGCAATTTGGCACTATTTAAAGTATAAATTTACTAAACCTACCTAGATTTTTTATCATTCGTATTTTATAAATTCACAGCTAAGCAAACTCCATAATTAAACGCTTTCGCTGGCAAAGCTTACTACGCTCGTAGCGCGTAGCTTCGGCTTTGTAGCAATAAGTTGCTACGAACCGCCGCGGTCCCACTAGGCACTGAATAGGCAAGTTAAAGAATTAGTCAGCGCTGAACGCTGGATAAATGCAATGTTATTCTTAATAACAAATTAAGATAATGATAAGTAATTAAGGTAAGTACAAAAATTATATACTTACATATTTTTGATTTGTAGTTTGCGAGTATTTTTAACTGTATAAATATTTAAATTACATATTCAAAACTTGAAAGTAATTGAAAAGAACTCAAAGGGTAATTTATGATGGATAGCGCAGGTATATCACCGGGAGATTCAAAGATTACTCGATGGACAGTCCGGAGAGCCTAGAGAGTCAAGAGCATTTAGCCGGGTGTCGCTAGAAAGCTAATCCGTTGCCCGGGGTGAACCACGAGGAGGTAGTTCTTGACCAATTTCCGCCACACCGCCTGGCATCAATACATCCGATTTGATCAGATGAACGTTTGGAGACCAATTCCAACGTCAGAGCGGAGTGGCGAGCTTCTTGGGAGCTCTTTGACCATCCTCAAAAAGAGCTGATCGCAGACCCAAATACCAAACCCCCTGGATTTGATGCTCCTCGTCCAGTGTGGGTAAAACTGAATAGATTCAGAACCGGACACGGACGATCCAACCATCATCTACACAAATGGGGGCTCAGAGAGTCGCCATTCTGCGAGTGCGGAGAGCCTGACCAAACTCTAGCTCACATCGTGAATGATTGTCCGCTCCACTGCTTCCCTGGCGGTATGTCCGAGCTGCACCAGCTCTCTGCAGCGGCCAAAGACTGGCTAGTAAACCTAAAAATAGACGTATAGGATCCAGCGCTAAGATTAATATAGCCATACGAAATGATGATGAGGGTAATTTATCTATTACTTATTCAACCATACCCAACTATACCATATGATGGTTAAACAGTTTTGATTTACCTTAGTATGTTTATTATAATAGTTGACGTTATCCAAGAATCTAACAATAGTCTTTTTATTAGAAGATAACATGACTTCAAAGATAACATCCATCATGTTATGAAAACTGTGGATCTCAATAAAACATAAATAAATAAATCGTAAAAAATGTTTAGCTCATAAATACTTTTTATTAAAAAGTTACGTGTAAAATTACACAGTAATTCGCTGATTTTTTTAATCGGAAGTAAGTACTTGTGATATTGTTGAGGACTGATAAAAAATAAACAATGAATGAACTAAGGACGCTTCTCCCGCCAAGTGTTAAGTAGACAGCCCATACAGACCGACAGCGGCTGCTTGGTGGGCTTAATGGGTTTAGGTGAGAGGTTCCAGTCGGTGTAACCAGGGGGAGTTTCATAGGTTAGCTGTAGGGCTTAAGCTTTCCTGTGCCGGGAGGGAAGAGTTGAAGGTGCGCTGCCTGCATCGTGCTGGCTACATCGTAAGTCAGGGATAATTCAACTTGGATGTTAATTAGAATATTCGTGCGGTTGTTTTATGAAAATGGTGTGTCGTGAGAAGTTTGCGTGGAGCTGGTAATGTATTGAAAGCCTAAATACAATAAAAATGATACCTACTGCTGTTGATTTACAGAATTGCATGATTTTTTTATATGCAGTTGTCATTTTTGTCGCCAACAGACGCGCGTGCTGAAAGTGGCATGAGGCGTCAACAATAACAGCGGCTCGTGGACTACGCGCCGAATGATGTTAGTAGGTACAGTCGAAGACATAAATTGATGAACAGATCCAAATTTTCAAAACACCTGTACAGTGTAAAGTTCCATATGTCGCTGAACAAATTGTTGATCAAATCTATGTGAACATTGCAGAATGTCAAATGTTAGTAAACAATATTTTATCAAAAGTTGCTGGACTTTATAAATCTACATAATTAGATTATCATTGATGGCTACGAAAGTCCATTAACACATACTTTACTGGCAAAAAGAAATCATTTAGTACGATTGTGCACTTAGGGATCGATATTAAATATAAATATCAAAGTGTTGAAATAACGTCCAGCTAATTTTGGACTTCTTCGTGGAATTTTAGGGTACAGTGACTTTTGGATTATTTCATCGAGTTTAAGTGTCCAGCGACTTTTGGCGTTAATTAAGTTATGGCAGTGTTTAGGGACTTTTGAACTGTCATGACGAACAAGGAGTTTTGAACATACCTTTGTATATTAACACATGGAGAGTTCTCGTGTACAGTTAATTTCGTAGCTTTATTTTGTTTAGCGACTTATGTCTTTGACTGTACTATATACACTAGTGAATTGTAGGTCAAGATACGACAAGGGTATTCGACACGCCGAAAACGCTAGCATGTGGTCTTTGCAGGCCGAAGGGCTGCTACGGCGCCCGGGCTGGCGAGCTGGAAGTGGCACGAGGCGTCAATTGCCGACAGCGGCGCGTGGTGAATTCGTGGAATGAGGTGAGTACTTTACTCACTAGCGCATGGTCCTTGCAGGCCGAGAAGGCCGCCACGGCGCCCGGGCCTGAGTGCTGGAAGTGGCACGAGGCGTCGACGGCCGACAGCGGTGCGTCGCGGCCGCCCTCCGACCATACGCCGAACGCGCGCGCGACCAGCCGCCGGTTGGGCACCAATTGCAGCTCGAAACTCCTGGAAACCCACAAATCACCCAATTTTTAGACATTCGGGAGCAAAAGTCGATATAAAACCCGTTTTTTACCTAAATCAAAATTGATTGTTCTCATATTAAGGAGATCACAACGGGTTTCTCACGTAACTAAAATCGAAAAACGCTGGAAATGTCTCGGAGTCGTCTGGAGTCCCTATTCACGAGCAGACGCGGCCGCAGCGCGACGAACACTGCGGCTCAGCCCGGCTGCTCGGTGCGAACGGCGTGGCTGACGAGAAACTACCCCCGTTTTCCTCATTACTTATTGCAATTTTCAAATATAAACTCGCACACAATTTGTAGTGGTAGGTAATCATGAGGTATCTAATCGTATGAGATGTAAGTAAAAAGGTGATATATTAGTGGCCAGAACCAATGCCGGAACTGTAGCCATAGCTTGAATACCGTCGAGCATATAAAAAATCACAAGTAGGTAAGTAAGTAACCTATTACAAACGTAATTTTTTTTTGGCCGAATTTCATTTGACCGACGTCGTTTCGTTTTTTATCGTATGTCCGATGACAGGATTCTTATTTTTTTTATTTCAGTGTTTGACATTAAGTAAACATATTTTTAGCCCGAACAACTTTTCTCACGGTAATCACTTGCCCTATGTATTGTTAAGTATTTTATTTCAAAGCCGGTTTTTCATTTAACCAATGCTACAGCATGCCTAGGGTCGTTATCTTAACCCATCATTTTTCACTTCTTCAATGTTATTTAAATATTTCGCTACGTTACGTCAAATATTCATTTCAGTCCAGAAAATCTTGCTTGTAATTTGTTGCGAAAAAGAAAATGCAACGAGCAAGACGAATTAGGGCAGAATCGGCTCGGATAGCTTAAGTTAGAAGAAAGGCCTTCGAGGTTTTGTTTTATTATGCAGAGAAAATCTTGCTAGGTAAACTATTAATAAAACAAGCCGTTACATTGGGCAAATGAAAAGGTAAAATTAGAAATGGGAAATTATCTAATTATCAAACATTGGACAAGTAATTGTACGGCGAAATCAATAATAAGGAATAGATAATTTGTCAAATCGGTAAAAAACCAAAACAAGTAATGACAAAATAAAAATATTCGAAATGATATTTCGGGCAAACGTAAGAAATCCAAGCCATACTTGTCGAATATTTTTTGTCGAACCAAAAATAGGTTACTACTTTTCGCAGTTAGGTAACCTATTTGTAGTGGTGTAAGGCGATAGGTTTGCAACCAATCACTAATACACTGGTAAACATCTTAGCCTGATGTGGTTACAGAGTTGTCAACAGGTTGTTGGTAATTCTGTAGCTCTGCCTACCCCACTCTGGGTATGAAGGCGTGAGTTTATGTATGTAGCTCATATTTTAGTACTGTTTGACACATAACTTCAAACATTCATTGAGCGTGTTTTTATATAAAATAACATAAGTAATTAATAGTTATTGAATCTTAAACTTAATGTGAAAGTAAAGATCAAGTGGTTAAATCATTGCTAAGACTAAGACCTCACTTGATCCACAGCTTGATCGTTAAAAGCACGTAATTATCGAGTAATAATGGTAAATTGATTAATTTGTTTGTGTTTCCATCTTTGCCAATTTCAATTGGAACAGACTATACATTAGACGAATCAAACCATGTTTTTTAAAACCGTTGATGAAAAACCGTTGATGGCCGAGACTCGAGACCTATATAGCCACATTCGACATTAGAAAGCATTAAGATAATTACGTGCGGCTTAACGCATTGGTTAAGTAACCATTCATGGATACCGTTCGAGCCCGTGAATGACGGTTCTTGCTTCGGTCACGTAACTTTACGGTGAGAGAAAAACGTGAACCGTAACTTCTCTGACCTCACGTTTTAAAGTAAACAGTACTAGTAGTAGCAGTAGTACTACTTGTTAACTGACATTATGATGCTGTTTGCAAAGTTTATTTTAGAATTGTAAAATAATTGGGAAAAACCCAGTTATTATTGGAGAATAAACATTATTTAAGTATTACCAATTTGTAACACTAACATTGACTTCCCACGCCCTTTCGAAAATTAATATAGTTTTTAGTAAAACCGGTTTTAATATGGCCAAGTGATCAATCTAGGAATTATTGAACCTACGTCAGTTACCAAGAAGTTACACAAGCTATTTAAAAAATAACTACTTCTGGGACCTTTTTACGGTTCCGTACCTAGTCAAGCTAGGTTCGCCATTTTCATCTGTCTGTTTTTCTGTATGTTACACTCACTTTTACTCAGAAACTATCAAAGTAACAACGCTGAAATTTTGTACATAATAGATAGGTATTTATACCTACAGTGCACTAAACATCATCAATCGATACTTGTGGTTTTGGAAGTAGTTTTTTGTGTTTGTAGTAAGGACGATGGAACCCTACACTGAGCATGATCCAACAGGCATTTGCCCGGTTTATTTATTCAATAAATTGTTTCACAAAGTTTGGAAGTTTCTATACAGGATGTCCGGGATATAATGGACCACCTTACAGGCTTACCTATCCCACCAAAATATGATAAATCATGTTTAGTAAAAGTCGTTCGGAAAACGAGATATCTCAAATATTCAAAATTTCGGAAATGCGCTACCCCGGTTCGCCATGCTTGATGCCACGACCACAGTTATTAGAATTTTTCAGTTTCATTTGCTGTGAAAGTCTAAAGTAGACTCAACATTATTTAAGTAATATATTTTCGACACTCCTGAGCTGAGCTATCCAGCCCTGTAAGGTGGTCCGCTATATCCCGGACATCCTGTATAAAAATCGAATAAACGCCAAAATTGGATCTATTTCGTAATTATTACCATGTGGAATTGAGGACCAGGTGCGTGATAACTATGTGAATAAATCTCATTGACGAGTAAGTTAAACCAACAAGCGATGCAGGCACGAGCTTATGAACAAACATTAGATTTGTATAGATTTCGCCAGTTAACACTTGCAAATCAGGGTGATCTCTCTTAAAAATGGCTACTCGTTAAACGGTCGGGCAAAGTCAAACGACCGATGATATTTTAAGCTACCTAATTGAGAATGCACACCTAACATGTTGTTTGACGCTATGACGGGACAAGTTTAATTCGCTTGTTAATAATTCGTCAGTCGAGTTGTATAGCGAGCCGGTTAAGATAATCACCTACCAGTGGTATTTATTTATATGAGTCTAACAACACAGACTAGGTACAACAGACCGCTGCAACTGGGACAAAATGTCCGCAAGCATAGCGTGACTAACTGGTCCACACGTTTATTTTGATTACTTTAATTTATCTGGTTTTTCCACGAAGTACCTAAGTGATGTATAATATTGTTACGCCTATTTTTGGTGATTTGGAAGCGTTTCCAGCAGACTGAAATATCGTTTCAGTGCGTTTCAGAGGTAGCTCTATCACATACCACTATCAAAATTTCGACCACATAGCCGTTCTAGGCTCCTCAAAAATGTTTTTAGTCCGTTTCAGGCCACCCTTTATCAGATTACCTACGCCATAACCTGAAATCCAATTTTAGGCCTTTTTAGCACACTATAGTCTTTGCAAAAAAAATTCAGTAGGTATCTATGGAGAATTTCCACGAATTTTTCATTAAGATTCGGTTTAAGTATCCCGTTTTTGGCCGAAACCGAAACTTGATTTTTTGGCCGAAACTGGCCGAAACCGAAACCGAAACCGAAATTTCGGTCGGACACGTAACGAATAAACTCAAAACGATGAACTGATTTCTAAAAATCTTTCACCCTTAGAATACATTGTCCCTGGGTAACCTAGGCTATGTTTTTTTTTCTACGCTGGCGGAATTGCCGGCAACAGCTAGTACCTTTACTATAAGTGTAGAAAGAAAAGTAGAGGTGGTACAGCTATTCTGGTAAAGAAAACATTGGAGGCTAAGCCAATTACCTTTCTGTCCGAATTAGCTGTCGATTTTTTATTTGAATGTTGCGGGACAGAAATTTTGGGTTTAGACCTTATTATTGTAGTTGTGTATAGAGTTCCAGAGCAGACAAAATCACACGTAGGATTATTCATTAACAAACTAGATAATCTTCTTTTTCAGTTAACTACTAAATTTAAGAAAAGGAAAATTATAATATCTGGTGATTGGAACATTGACATTTTGAAGGATGACTCGTTCTCAAAAGACCTTAACAGCACTTTATTAACACATGGTTTCCATATGCACATCCAAGAGACGACTAGGATTAACGCTTGTCTGGATCAGATTGCTTCTAACATTAATAAAGTAGAGGCACAGACTCACAGTCTCTACCTATCTGATCATGACAGAGCTCAAACGTTGGCCTTCCATGTAAAGAAGAGTAACTCGGTTGTAACTTGGTATGAGTATAAAAGGGATTACTGCAATGACAATATGTATAAATTTCAACAATGTGTGGCTGCTTTATCCTTCTCTGATGTGTTAAACACTGATTCTTTTCAAGACGCATTTACACTTTTTTACGATTTTATTTGTCTCTTATTTAATTTGTGTTTTCCGCTAATAAAGATTAAAGTGAATAATCGAATAAAGGGTGTAAGGTGGCTGACTAGAGGGATAAAAAAATCCTGTCAAGTAAAGCGTAAATTGTATATTAGATGTAGAAATCATCATAATAATAACAATAGTCAAAACAAAAATTATTATAAAAAATACAGTGTTATTCTAAGAAAATGTATATATAAGTCTCAACGGCTGCGCAATAATCTATATATTCAGTCAAATAGAAATAAGTGTAAAGCAACGTGGAACTTAATAAATTCCCGTTGCTCTTACAATGTACATAGAAATGACATTAATTCGCTGTCCAGCAAAAATTTAATTTTTAGTGATCCTCAGGACATTTGTAATATTTTTAACGACTTCTTTATTGACATTACGAGTATTAATAATCATGTACCAAACAATTATTCACATAATAGTAGTTCAAACAAACGAAATAATCAGGCTCTTTCTATGTTTGCTAGACCTGTTGACGACAATGAAGTTCTCAAAATAATAATGTCCTTGAGAAACAGCAGGTCCTGTGGCCATGATGATATATCAACCATTACACTTAAATGTAACGCTAAATACTTGTGCCGTCCGATGGCACATCTGATCAATCTTTCTTTTAGTCAAGGCATCTTTCCCGAACAGTTAAAGCTTTCGGTTATAAAACCATTATTTAAAAAAGGAGATCGAAATGACCCAAATAACTACAGGCCCATTACCATTGTTCCTTCTTTGTCTAAGATTATGGAGAAAGCTATGTTTGTGAGAGTGATTGACTATTTGTCGATACACAATATCTTACTGCCAGAACAATTTGGTTTTCGGAAGGGTCACTCAACAGAATTAGCATGTTTTGATTTTATTAAGTATGTGTCAGAAGCTATAAATAACAAATTACCAGTTATGTCAATTTTCCTTGACATGAGTAAAGCCTTCGACTTTATAAACCATTCGAAACTTCTGTTGAAACTTGAGACGTATGGCATAAGGGGTACCGTTCTCGATTGGATGACAAGCTATTTAGCCAACCGACAACAATGTACAGAATTGTCTAGACTGGTTACGGAGGGGACTAACATTGTAAGGGTGAAGTACAGGTCACCTTATCGTGTCAATGCGTCCGGGGTACCTCAGGGAAGTAATTTGGGACCTCTATTGTTTTTATTATATATAAATGACCTTCCCCAAGCTACTGTGCAAAAGTGTATACTTTTTGCTGACGACACTACCTTAATAGTAAGGGGAACTGACAAAAATGTGTACGAAACAAATATAAATAAAGCATTAGTAGATATCAATACCTGGACATGTAATAATAACCTTAATATTAATCTTGATAAAAGTTTATTTATACAATTTCATTCTTATAAATCAAGCCCCATAAATTTAATTGTTAATCATAATTGCATTCCCGTCAACGAAGCTCACAGTGTAAAATTCTTAGGTTTATTTATTGATAATCATCTGAACTGGAAGCTCCATGTTGATTCAGTCTGTTCTAAATTAGCCAGGTTTGTTTTTGCTTTAAGAGAACTTAGAAAATCAGTTTCTACTGGGGCAGCGCTAACTGCCTACCACGGGTATGTGGCATCTACCCTTAATTACGGACTTTTGCTATGGGGCAACTCTGTTGATGTAGAGAGGGCATTTATAATGCAGAAAAAATGTCTGCGTGCAGTAGGTTGTGCTCGGTTTGATGAAAGCTGTAGACCACTTTTCCATAAGTTTAAAGTTCTCCCCTTGGCGTCTATGTATATATTGAAAGCATGTCTCTTCACTGATAACCATCCAGAATATTTTAAAAAACGTGAAAAACTGTTCGGTGGAAAATCAAGAAGTCAATATCAATACCTGCTCCATCAACCATGTTGTAGGTCTGACATCTTTAAAAGAAACGCCTGTAACATGTGCGTAGTTTTATTTAACAGCCTTCCCAAAGAATTGAGGGTGTTACGTGGCAGGGCGCTCAGGGCTAAGTTGACTGTATGGCTACAGGAACACTGTTTTTATAGCGTTAAAGATTTTGTCAACTTTAATAGAGCATAACAACGCTGATGCATGCTATTTAGCTAATTTATTTTTTATCGTAACCAACATGTCAATTATTGTGTCCTATCTAATATTTTGCATGTCGATTTTAATGTCGGCTGAATACTGATTCTGTTATTTATTTTATGATCTTATTGTAACGTATTCTAGCAAATAAACATTTCTATTTCTATTTCTATTTCTATTTCTAAAAAGAAAGAAGTGCTTATAGTTCCATAAATTTAAAAATGTATTACCATTAAATAAGTACAAATAAACACTATGTACTTATAGAATTAGCGAGTACAGCGAACACGAGCTCTATAAATATTGACTGCCGTAAAACTGCATGTCTACCAAATATTGAGAAAGTGGGTCATGTCGGTGATCCGTCAAACCTACCAGTGTATAACATTATTGTATTAGGTATACGAGTAGGAACCTAGGAACCCAGGTATTGAATATGCTTGAAAACTTATTCCATATAAGTAGGTAAATTGAATAAGTCCCTCTAATTCTCCTTTTGATGGATATTATATTCCAATTTATATTTCTTTTACTTGTGGTTATTCTTTGTCAGGGTCGCCATTTTACTAGTAGTGGTTGGTTACTCATGCATTGTCTACCTGAGTCTTATTGTAATAAACTAAATAATATAACATAAAAATTAACTAATACGCAGACTAACATACGTACGGATCATTCTTAATCTAAAGGAGATTAATCAAACATAGATAAATATATGGCGTAGGTACATACTAAACGTGACGACCGGCACGACAGCTCTTATTAACGCCGCCACCCTAAATGCGGCCGAGTCATAAGTCATAAACAATACAATTAAAGCCGACGTAGAAAAAGCCGCCAGAGTTTCTATTCTTCTCCCTACAATCTTTTTGCTTTTGATTTGTTATCGTTTTATTTTTAACTTAATTGCAATTAGAAATAAATAAGGGCTATCGTTACATTGGCAATAGGAGAACAAGGCAAAAGTAGGTAATATGGTTTTACCGAGAAGTAGAGCCGCAGGGCGCTCCGTCAGCCAACAAGGGCATGGAGAATGATTCACCGGGTTTAAAGTGGGAATTCCGGCCCCTTCCCGGCCGGCGAGTCCCGCAAAACGATCCAGGGTTCACCAGGATTTAGGTGGTATGCTTTGAAAGGTTTCCCCAGCGTAATCTATATCTTCATCTTCTTTACATATAAAACACTTCCGTGACTGACTGGGAGAAAATGCACAACCTACATAAACCGCTAGACCTAGGGGTCATATGACTTGAAAGGTGTTCCTTGGGTATCCTAGGGTTGCCCAAAAAGGGAACGAAAGGGAGTAAGTATAATGGCAAACGAATTCTACGCTTACAAAGTCACGGGCGTCCTCTATTAATAGTTATTATAGACCTGTTATTACCATGGCAACGCTCATAGTAGAATTGTTTTCACAAGTCGGTTACGCTGTAGGTGGTAGTCTGACAC
This sequence comes from Acleris laterana, assembly GCA_963966035.1. NCBI lineage: Eukaryota > Metazoa > Arthropoda > Insecta > Lepidoptera > Tortricidae > Acleris > Acleris laterana. Next base: position 13,225,010 of record OZ014440.1, read on the forward strand.
TGTTAACGATATCAATATTAGCGGTTTATGGTAGGTACCTACTAATAGTTATTATAGAACTGTTATTACCATGGCAACGCTCATTGTAGAATTGTTTTTACACTTCGGTTACGCTGTAGGTGGTAGTCTGACACTGTTAACGATATCAATATTAGCGGTTTATGGTAGGTAGAAAAAAAATGAATAGGCACTTACCGGCCGAAGGCGTCGAAGCTGTAGGGCAGCGGCACGTCGTCGGGACGGTCGGAGGCCAGCTGCGCCTCGCGCGGCAGCAGCGCCGGCAGGTACACGACCTGCACGTCACGCGTCTCCCGCGCCTCCTCTCGCTCCTCCCCGCCCCACCAACTCGGCAGCGGCAGGAACTCCTGTAATTAAACGTCGCTATATATATGTGTGGGCGTAGTCAATATCGAGCTTTAATTTGTGTGGCAGTGTCGCGGCAGTAGTCACCAAAGGAACACATAAACCAGAACTATATTAAAAAAAATGACTTCTTGTATATAATAAAAATCATGCATAGTAGGCCAAGACCATTTGCATTTTATTGATCGTGACGATTGCGGTTAAAGTACGGTAGATCTGTTACCTAACAGTCATTGCCTATACTATACATACATAAATTATATACCTATTGTACTGTTCGTGTTTTGCGCCTAAATTTTTCAGCAATTTTTACCTTAAGTTTGGTTTCGGCAAATTACCATTCTGATTTTTTGTCATAACTTCATAACAGATCAACGCTTAATTGAAATTCAAAATTGATTTATTTTTACGCATATGTGTGTAAAGCGAGCCGTTGTCACAATCCTATAAATCAATCAATCTTATAAATGCGAAAGTAACTCTGTCGGTCTGTCTGTCTGTCTGTCACGCTTTCTCGCCAACACTAGTGAACCGATTTTAATCAAATTTAGTACACATATAGCCTAGAGCCTGAGAAAGGACATATTTTATGCTACTTTTTAAGGAGAAAAAAGGGTTGTAAGGGGTTGAAGGGGGGATGAAAAATTGTATGGAAGTGTATCGTAATTATTAGAGCTATATAAAAGCTTGAAACTTACTTTTTAGTCTGTTGATTCGATACAAATACATATGACATTCAAGGTTTGTAAAATAATAATAGGAAATAGGGGATGAAAGTTCGTATAGAAATAGGTAAGGTTTGAGGTTGTGAAACTATATATATATGTATGTCTCACGCAGAAGACGATGTTGTGGAGTAACTCACGGTAGACAATGTCACAGACACCGAGCAAGTCACGTCCTACCCTTAGAATTCCTGAACTCTTTGGAGCTATTGGGAGTACCTACCCACCCATAAGTTCATGCTTAGTTGGTGTCGGTGTGTTGATTATGTCGGTCGGATTAGGTCGGAATATCGCAAGGGCAATAATTATGTCTCTAATTACTAAAGGGGAAAATGTTTAAATTCCCCGCATTCATATAATTCCGACAGATTTAACAGAGTGCAGTTGGTGCAGTTTCCTCAACAGCTTTTGCCATGACCATAAACAATGCACAAGGAGAAACACTAAAAGTAGCCGGTGTACGGTCACGAGTGTTAATTTGCGACCCATTTCAAGAAAAATATGCTTGAAGTCGTCAATGTCATTAGGGATGTTAAGTCATTTGTAACTTTTAGGAAATTCAACCTTATTGTTGTAGAATCTTAGATTGACTTTGGACCTAAGGTGGGTGTCAAATTAAATCTCGTGACTGTACGTATATTTAGAAATCTTTTTGTAATACGGGGAATTATTTGTAGATAACCTTTTGTGTTTCTGGTTATTTACTTGTTGGTTATTTTCCTATTTATACTATAAAATATTTTACATAAATACATACTAACTAATATAACCCGTACCAATTTAAATCTCGTGACTAGATTTAGAAGTAAAATGTTTTTTCCATGGGCAACTATATGTAGCATGCTCACAAGTATCAGCTCCCGAAATCATCCCAACCAATAAAAAAAATGTATACTAAAATGTATTAATCTAGATGACGTCATCCACTTCTTTTTGAATTTCGAGCTCATTATAACATGACATGTGTTTAAAATTAAAAGATCATTCTGGCCTGGGAGGACGTCAAACTATAAAATTACGTAAACTATAATTCACTTAACTGCGATAAACGAGGTAAAACCTAGTACTAAATATAGATAAATTATTAGCCAAAGATTACTTAAGTAAATGATAAAATTATATAAACCGCAACAACACTTCAAATTTTAGGGACGACCAAATAATTAATCAAGTCAGGTTGTTTTCGTCATAATTTTCATGATGAAGACATGCGTGTCTTATTGGATTTACTTTCACCTCAATTAATTAACGTCAAAAGGGCTTTCTACCGAAGCCTTTGTTCATCCCAAAGGGAATTATTATATGGCTTTAGAAAAACGAGACATCATGTTACAAGGATGATAATTTTCCAGGAATCCGTAGAATCAGTATTCAAGTGATTAGGTACTCGTCGGAATATTAGAAAAACCACTGATATGTAGGCGATCTTTGAGGAAGGGTACCTACCTATTGTTATATAGAGTTGCATAGTTAAGTTACTGTTTCGCGATTTACCTTTAAGCAAAATTCGAGAGTTTTCTTTTGAATATTTGTATTTATATTATTTTAATTTCTTATATAACTTATTTTTTTTTTTTATTACATCTTCGACCATCGTTTTCAGGACTAATATTTATTCAATAAAGTCTACAAATCCAACGGTTTAGCGAATCTCTACTTGAATTTTTGATGATTTTCAAAATCTTGAAAGAACATCGCAATAATAGTAGGTAAAGGTATTATTGTAAATGTCCGGGAAAAAGCTAGAGGATTGTTTGATGAGGTGGTTAGCAAAAGCTAAAATATGAGTCAGGCAACCCCAGTCTTCGCCGCCGAGGCAAATAAAATGATTTTTCAAACAAAGTAATAAGCAATTAAGATAATTTTAATGCACGATTTATAAAATGCATTTTTTTACGTTTTATCAACGTATTAAATTTGGTTTGATTAGGTTTTGAAATAAAATTTAAAAAAGAACCTGCATGTACTTACTGTTATAATTTATAAAAGACTGCAAGTCACCTTGGTCAAGAAAAAAAAAATTCAACTTCAATAGACAGAACTTTAAATAACCTCAGCGGACAAGTACGATACAATTCGTAACGATTTACACAATATTTAACTTACAGGAAGAAAATACTACCTACGCTTGTAAAAGAAATGCCACCATTTTCGATCCTGTTGACAACAGAGCAATTATTGTTATAGGTAGATACCTAAGCCAGATCTAAATGATATATTCATTAGATGAGGTGATGATCTGACTCACTCACTTTCGAACGCAGATCTTATTTGCCGAGTCTAATATTCTTGGTATTTGCTTAACAATACAATCAATGTGGGTATCAAGAACGCGTCAAAGTAGAGTCAACAAGCCATTGATAAATGCGGCGCTAATCGGGGTCGCCGGCGACGCGGGCGCCGCACCCCCGCGCCCCGCCGCCGCCCCGCCCCATTCCCACGCTTCTTCACAACAATTAATTAATATTATCCTTCGTCAAACTCCTAATCGTAATGTTAACTAACGATGACGCGGTTATTTACTCTTCACTTCGCAGCCGTGTTTACAAAACAAAACTTTAACGACTTCCTAGCACAAAACACAACTTTCTTCTTCTGACATTCACACGTAAAAAACCAAGGTGTGATTGATGAGCGGCGACTGTATGAGCCTGACAATCTCAATGCTAATTTTGATTTGTTCATTGGGTTTATTTGTGGAGCCGGAGTAAAGTAGTTTCGGCAAGTCAGGCCTGATGGAGGTTAGTGAAACCGAAATTTACACCACGTGAGTCAGCTAAGTGTAGGTTCGACATTAGCGGATGTGAGAGAAGTAAAGGGGAAAGTAAAACTATTTGTTTTTCCTTTTCTTTAAAGCTAGACAATGGAATTCCAGTGAATTATCGGCCTCCACGAGCGACGCAATCGGCCAACTAAAAGTTATTACTTCAATTTCGAAACTCAATTGTTACGTTCGAATGTGATGGATAATGAAAGTGATTCGCACCGGCGTCGATCTCGGGCCGGGTGCGCGCGCGCCGAAGCTCTTGCAACGTGAATCATCGCCGGCCGATTGAAAAACTACGTGAGGCTTGCGCTGCGTGCCGTACTACGTGATGCCCCGCGGATTCGGCTGAACTCAATTACGTTATGCAACTTGCTTTTGAACCAATTCTTCGAAAGTGTTTCGCAACATAGTTACCCCCTTTCACCCTGCACGAAATGCTGTTGCATAATGTTAGCGAACATTTTTAGATACGAACGTGCTTTGGAAAATTTACCGGTTTTCAATCATACGCCGAACATCTTCGGTAGTTTTTAGTTTTAGAGTGGTAGACTTTTTTTGTTATAAGTGTTATAAATCCTAGCTCAACGAACTTAGGCCCGTATCAATAAACTTATCTTGAGTGAGATGCCCATCTTAAGATACATCTGCAATGAGAGAGTTTTCTATGACTTGACGTCTACTTTGACGTACCTTGAGAAGGGCGTCTCACCCAAAATGTGTTAATCATGCAGTCCTACGGACCGACCAGTCTTCCTGGTGATTACTTCCACTCAGGTAACCCGCGTGCTCGTTTACCCCTCTTTTCAATAAAAAAACCCTTACGTACGTAGACAACTGAACCAATTATAATGTGGTGCCCTACAGGTTTACATGGCTGAACTTACCCATGTAAAGGTAAAAATAAAAATTAATATGAACTTTATCAAAACATTATTACATTTATGGAACTAAATGTAATATTAGATTATTTGTCTAATTTATTCTACAAGGTACCCTAAACTCAGATAGTACCTCTCCTCCCAATGTACCTCTAGCTTGCAAAACCGTTGAAAATTTCTCATACATTAAGCGAAAAATATGGAATCTCTTGGCTGAAATTAAAAAAACAACTACATCACAAAGCCTTAAAAAGTCACAACAAAAGTAAAATGAATTAATGATAAATATTTAATGATAAATATATAATAATAAGTTAACTAGTTTAAGAAACGGAAGACGTTAAAATTTAGCTGCTAACGTCCACTGCCTGTTGAGTAAATATAATAGGTCCTCCTTTGTGGACCTTAGGGAGCCTTTCGCTATTCAGCCATAGATATACTTATTACTTTGATAATGTAGAGATTAGATTAGATTTCGCTAGATGTGTAGCAAAGAAATAATATTATCAAAACGTGTTCATAGTACGTTAATAAATACCTAAATAAATATTTTTCACTTCTCATGCTCGTAAAGTCCTTCTTTATGCTGGGTATAGGCTGCATAAAGTGCATAAATGGTTGTCGTCATCTAGACTAAGACAATTAAGCCCTACAGCCAGACAGACGAGGTGACTACATTAAATAAACTTGTTATTTGAATAAATTTACTTTAATTTTATTTATATTTGCATCGTAGTTGCATCTAACAAAGAAGAAATTTAAAACTATTAAAAACAAGCATTATTAACAAGAACATTAAAAAATCAACGTAGGTATAAACTTGGCAGTATTGCGTTCGACCTAAGTCAAAAATCGCAAACAGAAAAAAAAATTTTTTGACAGAAATACAGTGGCGGGAAAGAGGTTTTGGACTATTAATTAGTTATTTTCTTTGCAAAAATTGTTGTGTTATGGAATTTAATTAAAATGTCGTCTAGTGAAGAGGAAAATAATGCTCACACCTAACACACTCATGGAAAAAAATGCAAAAGAACTTATTAAAGTTTTTTTACATTATCACATGGAAAAAAATGCAAAAGAACTTATTAAAGTTTTTTTACATTATCACTGTTTTATTTCCTCGTAATCGAAGTGAAAAGCAGAGTGTATAACTCGGTCTTAAAACCCATTTTATCCTCGACTTAATTATCCAACCTCGCCTGCCGGCTCGGTTGGATACCATAAGTCTCGGAAGAAATGGTTTGTTTTATGCCCTTGTTGTACAATCTACTATTCTATTGGTGCAGTATTTAACATTAGAATTTAGTTTACAACACTTATAATATAATTGTGCATTTTGTTAATTGAACCCAACCCTCAACATTTTTTAATAATAAATTGTGCTACAAAATTGTAAGGTAAATCCGCCCGCCCTCGCGCAACTTACAGGGAAATGCGCCGGCGCCCCGGCGCGCAGCACGCACAGTAGCGCCACGGTTACTAGATCAACTCGCGCCATGACTGACTGGCATTGCACTCCGACTAACCGATTCGCCCTCACTCGCACTATTTTATAAACTGTCACCGAGCCGGCATGCAGGTGCTTTGAATATCTGCGGAGCGCGATGCACCGCTGTACCCGCGATTAGAGCGCGAACACTTATGCGGCGCTACCGAATGAGCGCCGCAAGCCCCGTGAACACCTTTCGCACCTCCGAGAGAAAGTGGAGGAAGGCGCTGATTTTGGATGTCACGGCGCTGCCCACGCTACCCGGGGGAGCTGGCGACGCTCGTCCGTCACTCCAGGGGTGTTATTATTTTATTCCGCTAATTCAATGGTCGGCTCGACGACCACTGAACTTGATAGACCGTATATCTGCCCGTAAACGTAAGCACGGACCTTGATGATTCGACAACCCCCACAACCATAGCAGTGCCATGTCGTCCAGCTAACTACTCTACTCCAACTTTGTATAATTTCCTCAGTATACCAGTGGCCAAGCTTGGCAAAAACCAGTAGGCAACCGGGTCCGGTCAAGCGCGAGTCGGACTACGCACTATTAGGGTTCCGTTTAACAAATAACCTTTTTTATTAGCAATATTTACCAACTACCAAATTTGTCCGTGACTCCGTTCACGTCGAAGCAGAGTACCGCTTTTCCCTCGGTACCTGTGCCATTTTCCGAAATAACGAAACCTTACCCGTTCCGGGCTATAAAACTAGCTACCTAGTCAACATACCTACCCAAAATCATTTTTGGATATAAATGTGATTTTCTCTAGAGCTGTAGATACAAGAATAAAGCGTGCTCTGCGCGTATTTACCATCATATATGATTATTAACGTAAGCCGACACATCGTCAGTATTATTGACAGCATGCGATAACAAGTAAGGTCAACTTGACCTCTTTTTACAAACAAAGGCCTAAGCATTACTGCGAGCGATTTAAGTTCATTTTAACTCACAGTCTGTGAGCACTTGGAATTAAGGTGCTTCGGGTTTGTACTTCTTTCTGACTCGCTAGTGTTAGCTAGCTAGCGTATGAGAGCGAGTGAGAGGCAAGTACAAACCCGAAGCATCTTCTAAGAACTATCGCACTGTACGTACATTTGAAATTTGTCTGAGAATTGTTAGTTCTCTCCCCGTTGAACATGAAATCGCGTGTATGTAAGTGGTGAAATACAGGTCGCCATCAACGTGCTCATGTCGAATTATGTATAACAATTTCACTGGACAATTATTGTTTTGAAGAAATCTAAAGACCCTTAACTTTCTTTTCTTGAATTTAATACAATTGCAGTAGTTTGTAATTTCTTTGTGATATAACTAAGTCTTGAACTCAAGATACACTAAGATTACTATGAATTATTCAATAAGGTAATTTTGTTATCTTGCTTTCCAATACACATTCACATACTGTACCTATCCTAGACTGTGTTGGATGGAATCGATCCCTTTTATTAAAGTAATTATAAAAAAGATTTTAGGTACCTACCTAATAATCCCCAGAATTTTCAGAAGCGAGCAAGATCTAATATGAATCGTCAACTAAGAGTGCTGTGACTAATAAGAAACCGAAACTCATTTCTATGATAATTTCTATGATATGTCTGAAGAAGAATACACGCGTCTACAGATAGACTGTCGAATATGTGCGGAAAGGTTCTCTTTAACGTGTATTACTGTCACTTAAAGAAAGTATAAGTCTACGTAGTACCTATTGAAATGAACCATGTTTATACCTATAATGTATGTATGGTTCATCAAAAACCATTTAGAGGAATATGCATATTCAACTTTAATCATAATTGACAAACTTTAAAAAGGTAGGTATGTACGCAGGTTGGTAGGTAGGCATGTTTTTTTTATAACAATCGTATTTTTGTCTTTGACATTTGTTTGACCTAGAGGTTTTAAAGCCAAAAGACGTGAACGGGCACGACGCCGCATACGAGTAATAATCTTCTAAATATTTAAAAGAAAAAACTATCAGCGCACAGCCCAAACCCGCTCCCTCCGTAGGGGTGCACTAAAATATTTTTTCAAAAATCGACCCCCAACGGGAAGAAATAGGGGGAGCAGCGGGAAAGTAATTCTACGCGTACCAAGTCGCGGGCGTCCTCTAGTATAGTATAAAGAAAAAAATGGAGTAAGTGCTTAGGTAATTAAATTGCAAAAATGGCCTTTTTTATGGTCTATTATTAAATATTCTTCAAAACAAGACAGTTTATTTATATTCTTATGAAAAGGGGATACAAATCTAAACATACAACCAAAGAGGCTCGCGTCGGAAGATTCGTTTTTTGCAACAATCCGTTCAATGCTGCATTCGCAATAAATAGACGTGCACGATATTCTCTGAATACGACACATACCTACTTACTTGTAACGTGTAATATGTGTATAGTGTATACATAAATATCGAACTGTACTAACCTTGAGATAAGTAAGTATAAATCGCATCGCGGGGTACGAATATCTACTTAAGTACAAAAATATTCGGAAGCGGTCGTAAAGTGCTCGCCGATAACCCGATGCTAAGGCTTGACGTTACCATTTCCGAGGCTCTCATACATAACTCTCTTACAGGCGATACGATACCAATATGTATCAGACGTGGTTCTTTATACGAAAGCAGATAGCCCGTCCACACTGCCCGCATGCGACTTATCATTGCACCCAAGGGCTCGGTGACTCACGCCGAGATACATAAATACTTAAAGAACATGCACGAGCATTAACTTGCTATTCAAAATACTTTCGAGCATTTTAGGTCACTAAGGACAAACATATTTTTTTATTGTGTGGAAAATCCGGTGTGGTGTGTTTGCAGACTAATTACAATGCGCTCTCGAGGCGGCGGCGGATCGGAATAACGGTGAAAGAACCCTTTGTCATTCCTCGCGGGGCTACAGCATCGATGAGTAATAAAATTCGGTTACCTCAATAACTTGACAATGTTCCAAGTCGCTCTCTTTGTGCTTGTAACCTACCTAACATTAACCTTAATTAGACGGTACGAAGTTCAAGGAAACGCATTGGAGAAATACACAAATAAATGAAGAATACTAATTCTGCATAATAATGTGAGGTAATTGAGATAAGAACTATTGAGATAACTCGTCATATAAGTTGAACACTCGGAACTAAATATATAGACCGCATAAATATATAGAAATAGAATATTTACAAGACAACTTTCACAAAATAACCGTTTTGATTACTAGTACGGGTATTCAGCCAAAATCTAATTCGTTGTGTAACGAGTAAAAGTAAAAAAGATGACACAATCGTCGACTTTTTATATGAAGTTATTGGAGTAAGGGCCGACACTAACTGGTCAGAGAGGCAGGCACCGGCGCCGGCAGCCGATTGCGACCATTGAATAGTAATGAGCAGAAACAGCTACACAGTGCTTCCTTCATTTTATTAGCTACAGCTACAGTGCAGGGATCTACAATATTCGCACATTCACGCGAGCCGGCCGTGCGTAAGTACACGCCATCGGGGTATTTCACGAAACAACTTAACGCGCCCGTTAAATTCTAAAGTGAAATTAAAAAGATAAAGTTATTCCAAGTAGCCGCAGTGCTCTCTCGCATACACATGTGCGCTGATTCACTAGCGAGAAAAAAAACATACCGAGGGACGGCGGAGAACGCGAGTGACGCGGTGTCTCGAGTCATTGATCCCGACGCGCTCCCGGAGAGCCGACGCGCGGCGCCATGTCCG
>OZ014440.1:13235155-13268431 GCA_963966035.1 Acleris laterana
CTCTAATCGATTCTCACCACAGTCTCTACATGCACTCGTTGATTGCATTATTTAATTTGTTTCTACCGATGTTCATTATGACCACTGCATTTGCGATTATTGTTATTAAACTGAAGTTACGAAAAAGGTTTCGTGAAATTAGTGACGAATTAGTGGGTGCGTTGAAATTGTCTGTAGGGTTAGTTGTAGTGAGTTTAGTGATGTGCACTCCTCGATCTATCGTGAACGCGTACACGGTGTATTCCGCGTCAGGAAACGCTAACGACGCGGAATCGCTGGTCGGGTCGGTTCGCCACTCGCAGCCGAGTGACACCGCCACAGCTATAGGCCTAGCGGTTGGAGGAGTTTACTTAGTAGCGACACTAATACGTCCTATTCTATGCATTATGTTATTACCAAGTGTAAGAAAAAAGTTTTCTTTTACGTGTAAAGGTAGCAACGTTGAAAACGCGTGAAAGTGTGTTAAATAAGTGTGCGTTTCCGTGTCGATACAAATAAAGTTAAAGGGCTTCCTTAATTATAAAAGTAATAACAATTTAAGACTGATGAAGAAGATAAGTAAAATAAGCGCTGCTGATACACGCTAAAAGCGTGTAGTCAACCAACGTTTGAGTACCATATAGTTTCCAAAGTTTGCATTAAGAATTACCTTTTAAGAAAGTTGATTGCAGCGGACAAAGGCTCAGCTGGGTGCAGGAAGCAACCAGTGCCCTGCGTTGTTTGCGCGGCTCGCCTTGGCAGATCGGTAAAGTAACGCATTCCATCCCCGCACAAACGTAGCTTGTTCTTTACCTGATATTTACTTTAAACATACGACAAAAAAATATATAAAAAATGTATTAATGTCCTGTTATACACGGGCTTATAGTCATATCGCAGGCTGTGCGTTGTAATTAGTAGCGTGGAGCATAGGCTAACCTGGATGTCATTTTAGGTTTAGCATTTTGGTGGGATTTTTACGTAGGTACATAAAAAATAAAAATTGCCAATCCAAAACTTCGTCATTATAATTAACTAGCGACCCGCCCTCGCTTCGCTTCGGTTTATTTGAGTTTTCTATAACACACGTACATAAAACAAAATTTATTATACATAAAAACCTTCCTCTTGAATCACTATCTACTAAAAAAAAAACCGCATCAAAATCCGTTGCGTAGTTTTATAGATCTAAGCATCTAAGCATACATAGGGACGGACAGCGGGAAGCGACTTTGTTTTATACTATGTAGTGATGATGATGACGGCTCTTTCCTGACTTAGTTACATAATACTGTTCAATCCAAAATATGAGATTGGAATATTTTTATTTTTCATTGGGTACAGTCAAACGCAGAACTGTTGCGTCGATTTATAAATAATAGTTGTAAGCTACTTAGTGAATAAGCTGAAGTAGACCAACTCTCTTTGTTTTGTATTTTTATATGATAATAAAAAATCTCAGTATTCTTACACATTTAGTTTCCTACTTACTTATTCTTCGTCTAATATACCTCTTATTTTAATTATCTACAGTCAGCAGCAGTAACTAGCAGATTTAGGTCGTCACGGGCAATGCGAAAATTATTTACGACATATTTATAATGCTCCGCGACGCGGTTAGCCCAGGGCGCCCCCGGGTTCGATCCCCGGTATAGGCAAATATTTCTGTGTTGAGCGTCAGTATCTGTTCCTAAGTCTTGGATAATAAATAAATAATAAATATCAGGGGACAATGTCACACCAATTGACCTTGTACTATGGGTACTAGATAACGATATAAATAATTAAATAGAGAATATGGGACAAGGGAAACATAGTTCAAATCACGCACAACGATTTTTAGTATTTGTAGTTTTAGCTGTAGGGAGGGGGGGGGGATACTTGACTAACAAAAATTAGCGATTTAAAGCTTCATATTTCATAAACGGATCCCTTAATCGAATGTTTTTGAAATACCTATCCAACGACACCCCACAATATGGGGTAGACGAGAAAAAAATACATCCCCACGTTACGTTTAGGGGGGGAACACTAACCCTAAAATGTAATTTTTTGTTGCGGACTATCTGCTGAAGTTTGGTGTAAAATTAGTGCAAGCTATTGACATTACTTACTGTAGTACCTACAAGTGGCGTGTTCTGGCGGTCTGCACAAAATGGGTCAGTGGTCCGGTTGCGGACCGCGGTCCGCCATTTGGTGACCCCTGATCTACGTAATAATAATAAGTGTCACAGTAGGTAGTTAGATTAAGTTAGTTTACTTAGGTCCATGTTAGGTCACAAATGCCTGACCTCCGTGAGCTTCCCTGAATTTCCAGAAAGCAAAAACGCTGGCTGTCAACCCCAACATGTTTTTTTTTATCTTCTCGCGAACTGTACAATAATTTAAAGGCCAGCGGAAATATCGAGTGCGACGCTACCCTTGTCAGTGGTATAGTGCTTTCACAACGTAGGTTTGTAAAGAACTATCCGGAATAAAATTGGCAACATGATACAATTTTTAACTAACATCTACTCCACCCGTCACCAGTGTCACCACGTCAAACTTATTTTTCCAAGTTATTCCTACCTGCATTGCGTTGTCGCATCTTAAATTTTAGTACCTAAATAGAACTATTGCTAATCTACAGGTTTTAAAGCTGAAAATAAAATCATCACGTGTGACTGCTGGCGGAAGACAGTGTTCTTCAGTGTGACGTGACAGCGACGGCTCTATAATTCCCGCCACTTGTTGCCTGTAATGAAACAGAACTAAGTAATTCTACGATATGTCCTCCTTTAAACGCGGCTTAAAAAAGTATTCACTGACAGGCAACTACTTTTCTGTGGCCCTGGCATTGCTACTTGTCATCAGATGGTCCGTCTGTTCGTTTGTCTTTTCAGCTATAAAAAATACTCATATTTCAGCTATAAAGAATATGTATGCTTGCTAAAAACACCTGTACGTCCGGTAACAATGCTGAGACATACAGACCGCCAAGCAGTCAGTGTTTTCTAGGTTGTGTTTCAATGTAGGCGTAAATGTTATATCCTTATATCATCGCCATTGCCTACGTCAGAATGGTAATTGTTGGATGGGTGGATTATCAATTATTATTTATAGGTCCTTTTCTATGATCACCATTTTGACACTTCATCATACAAATACGATCTCAGGGGCTATTGCTTAACACACTCGCAATCGCAATTGTTTTTATTTTGAAAATCGAAGGCTTGTCTGCATCCAAAATGAAAACAATTGATTCGCTTTAAAGCCAATTGAGATTGAGAGTGCGTTAGGCAATAGCGACGCTGGCTTGATGGCTGATGCCAATCATTATTTACTGTAATGTAGCTATAATCCCTGTTACCACGACGACGCTATTGATTAATGTTCCCCTCGCAACCCTTTCCTTATTATGGTACAGTCAGCTGCAGAGATAAGTATACCCCCCTGCATAGGAAACTTGTATGCAGGAGGGTATACTTATCTCTGCAGCTGACTGTACAATTACAGTAATCGTCCCCTAATTAACGATTGGGTGATCGTATAGACAGAACGACCGGATAACGGGATCGTATGCTGCGATCGTACTATACAGCCCCCGTATCAGTCGGACGTAGTGTAACGCCTGTAGCACACTACCGCGCGGGCGAACGTAATCGGACCGAAGCCATGTAGGTACCTATTTTAATAAAAAAAAATACTTTATAGCAATGCAGGTTTCGGCTCGCTGCAGGCGAAAGCACGAAGCAAGTCGGGCGGGTAAGTTTCAGACCCATACAGCCCCAACCGTATTAAGTACTTACCTACATCTACCTCTTCGGTCTCCTAACACCCGTATTTATGGATAAGAAAAGTAATTACTTGCGTAATAGCAATGTAGAGATATATACAAATATTTGCTTTCAACATCACTTACTTTTCTTGTCTATAAATACGGGTCTCTAAATTAAAAAATTGCGGTTAGGCTTAGTGGTCCGATTACTTTTGACCCACTGCTATTCACTTTTGTCAGAGTTTATATTCTACCATGAGTCCGGTCCCCGTAAAAGTAGGTAGGTAGGTTAGGCCCGGCGCCCACTATCGGCACGGCATGGGAAATCCTGCATCATGTATGCCTATGCGCAGGGGCACACTGACAGCAATTCTACCGAGGAGTTATTAGGCATGCCGAGGTCCGATTAGGAAACCCGAAGAATTCTCAGGGATGCAGAGGAGTTCTGAGGCATACCTAGGAATGCCGAGGAGTTCTCAGGCATAACGAGGTGCTTAAGAATACCGAAGAATTTTTGGGGATGCCGAGGAGTCCTCAGGCATGACGCCTAGGAATGCCGAAGAATTCTCAAGGATGCCGAGAAGTTCTCTGGCATGCCGGGGTCTGCTTAGGGCCGCAACAGGCTCTATGCCGAGGCGTCCTTAGGTATGTCTTACACTACCGAAGTCTGCCGGAGTATACCGAGGCGTCCTTAGGCATACCGATGACAGCCGCTCTATGCCGAGGCGTCCTTAGGTATGTCTTACACTACCGAAGTCTGCCGGAGTATACCGAGGCGTCCTTAGGCATACCGATGACAGCCTATGTATACTTTGGCAGTCATGCCTTGCCATGCCGTGCCGACAGTTGGCGCCGGGCCTAAGGTTCCTTAGGTATCTTCAGATGCCCGAAGGACGGGAAGGAAGAGAGTCCGTAACCGTAAATTATGTCTTTGGATGTTTACATAAAGGACCCTGCCGCAAAGTCGCCGCTAGAATGACTAATGGACGATCTGATATACTTACATACCTACCTCTCATTTTAGTCCTCGGGGTTTGCAAAGTAATCAATCATAAGTAATATTGAGATCGATTCCATGAGAGGTTAGTTACCACCATTGGCCAGTCCCATATTGAGCATTGTAGGGGAAGGAGCTGTGGCTGTAGCCTTCATAATACAAATTTGTTTTTGTAGTCACAAATTTTCACAACACCGGCCCTCCTTGGAGGCCATCTTTGGAGACCCTGATTTAATATAATCCTTGCCCTATACTAGCTAGACCCCATCACTTTCATTCCGTTGTTTGTAGGGGTAAACAGCCCGATTATGAGCACCAACTTTATTTAAGTTATTTATACCAATCACTAGTGCGAATATCTGGTATTCTGGACGCCTATAATTCGGCGTTTCACCCTAGATAGCACAAACATGAAAACCTTTGTGAAAACCTTCCAGCTAATGTTAGCTTTAGGACGCATGCGCTTAAGCCAATGACAAGGAGGTAATCGATTACTTATACAAGCCCCTGACCCCACCCATGTCACGGAACGGAACAACGCCCCCTGAAGGGAGGGGAGGGAAGGGTCGCGGCGAGGAGCCCGCAGAAAGTGCACCATTATAGGATAAAGCAAATGGGAAATGCGCAAAAATGGGATGTCCCCCGGTTCGCACTATGCGTTGGTGCAAGAGGTACTATGGGCTTCCAAATCGGGTGAATAAGCAAGAAAATTCTAGGTAACTTAACTTTTCTCAATGCGCCCACTGCAAACAAAAGATTGAAACATAGACAAACATCTTTGTGGGGTTAATAGGTGACGGTTTATTTCAATATTGATTCTAAAACTAAAAAGTGTATTTAATACAAAAGTTTATTGGTGAAAACATGAAAAATATAATAGATTAATTAATGGCTGATAAAATGCAGCAGAAATGTTACAATATAATGTCCATCACAAGACTATTCTTCTAATAAATGCCTGAAAAAATCAGAATGCCAATCATTATTCAGTGATGGGCACAACAAAATAGTTAATGTCAACAACAATTAGTTTCCCTTTGGTAATAATTAAAACTTGAGAGGACATCACAAAACCACATAAGACACTTAACAAGTTTTTTGTGCCCTTACTAATACAGCCATTACAGTTTGTGGGTCGATAATGAATCTAACTTTATCGGGTCACTCTGGGCGCACTTTAACAAATTTAAATCACTAATATTCATTTTAAATAACATTCACCATCATAACTCCATTTCACTGCGGACATGCGGCGAAAGGAATGTTTTAAAGGGGCCGACCAAGCTGCTTAGTTTTAATAATATGAAAGGAAAACACTTTTAACTTAAGAAACCGTAATTTTAATAACTTAAGTTATAAATATTTATATTCATCAGGTCAGCTCGATATCTGTAATCCAGTGTAAATACAGAAATACAAAACCGTCAAAGATGACACATAACATTTAGACGGAACGTGAAGGTCCGCTGCGAACGACATTGAACATTTTTTTACAAGCGACGGCTCGCTGCGGGTGCGGGGTGGGACCGGCCCGCGCGGCGTTCTCGAATGTTACTCGTTTTCTTATAAAACACCGATGAGGACACGTGGTGCGGGCGCGGCGGGCGGACCTAGTTGTCGCCGCCCTCGGCCGGCTCGTCGCCGTCGCCCTGCGTGTCCGACGTCCACAGAGTGAGGTTGTCGCGCAGCAGCTGCATGATCAGCGTAGAGTCCTTGTAAGAGTCTTCATTCAGGGTGTCCAGCTCCGCGATCGCGTCGTCGAACGCCTAACAAAAAACACAATGTTAGCCTCCACTACACCTCTACACATATCTCAAACTCAGTACTATACAACACTGATGCTGGCTGGATCGAGGATTAACAGGTTAAGTTTTTTCACGACCATGCTCATATTGTAGTTAGTTTGACACCGATATTTTACGAATTCAAGGTTTTTGTTTCAATATTCATGCAAATAAGGCGAGATTTACTTTGTTTAATTAGTAGTAAGTTAGTTTGTAATTAGTTAGTTATAAAACCGACGTGAACACACTGAAACTCAACGACTTCTGTCATTTAACCTGTTTGGCTAAGTGGCACGCTCGCGCAGGGGAGTTTATAATCTCGTAATAAAAGACGGAAAAGTTGAGCGCGAGACCGAGCCGGATGGGGTGAGTCGGTTGCATTTTGGCTTTCGCAATGTCGAACGCCTCCTGGTAGGCCTTCTGCGAGTCTTCCACGACGGCTGCGGACAAGCGACACGAGTTACGCAGGGTCTACCTCGTGCCAGCCAGCACAGTGCCTATGCTTAACTGACACTAAAATAATGACCTGTTTGGCGAGTTGACACGCTTTGTCGGGGGAATTTAATATCTCATAATAGAAGACAGAGAAATTTAACGCCAGCCCCAGCCTTATTGGGTGTGTAGGCTGCATTTTCGCCTTGCTGATCTCGAAAGCATCCTGGTAGGCTTTCTGTGAGTCCTCTACAACAGCTGTAATACAAATGTACATTTAAAAGAGAACTTAACATTAAAATACCATTTAAATAAATTTAATTATAAATAAGTTTATTTTTAATTTGATTTATAATAGGTAACTTACTGTTTCTGGTTTCTCCTGTGGCCACTTCTGCGAGGTACCTGTAGTAATCTCCCTTCATTTTGAGGTAAAATACTTTACTTTCCGGATTACTAGCTTTAGGGATAAGGTGCTTGTCAAGTAAACCCTGCAAACAAAAAAACACACACTTAAACAACATTTAATAGCTTTATAGTTCAAAAGAACGGAAAGCTGCAATAAAAATGAGAATCCCAATCTGGTTTTAGAAATATTTTTAAACTCGAAAGTTTTGAAGCTTATTCCAGTTATAGCATTATTCTTTATAGGCTTTAGGTACTAAATGAAAAACCAAATCAATTTAATAATCGTAAAGGTAATTGTAAAAGTAGTTAAATAGTATTGAGACAGGGCAACGAACGAAAACGGGATAGGAGCGCGCGCAGTGACGCGGCGCAGTACGTCACCGCTATCCCGACCCCCCGCCCCGGGCGCGCCCGCCGCGCTATAACGCCCATCAGCGGCCGACACGTACCGGCGGCGAGGATGACCACGACAACTTGTCGCTTGCATCACCCCTCGAATTGGCGACGCAAATGACGTCATCCGCGTAGGAGGAGACTAGAGCTAATCCTACTCAATTTCTGAACAAATTCCGTAACAGCCGTTAATTGGCAAATATGATGCAGATTCTCCGGAATCAGATTCTAAAAGACGGTAAAACGTTAATTTAATCAATGAGGTTCTTACCAATACGTCGTAGCAGATTTCTCTGAGCTCCTTTTCTACTTTAACCCTATATTCTTTAGCCATCTGTTGTTTTCGTTCCGATCCTTCGGTTTTCTGTTCAATGGAGGAGATGACCCGCCACGAGGATCGCCGTGCGCCCACCACGTTCTTGTAGGCGACGGAGAGTAGATTGCGCTCCTCGTTGCTGAGCTCCACGCCGGTCTCCGTCACCTCCTTCATCGCGGCCGCCATGTCGTCGTACCGCTCCGCCTGCTCCGCGAGCTTGGCGCGCTGCACCAGTTCCTCCTTGTCGACGGACATCGTGGACGATCAAAGAGGATTATTTCACTGATGCCCCTGCAAACAATCACGACTCTAGTTCAGCTACCTGAAATTACTACGACGTTGACCCGGGTGGAGATTGATCGTTCAGAAAGACTAATCGTTAGGCGTCACTTTCACCGAAGCGAATCGCAGATAGGGTATTTGTCATCATCGAATGCAGAAGCACCTTGAGTAGAGGCCGCGAGCGCACTGGCGCAGTGTGAACGACTTAGTAGCTCTAGGAGCGACCCCTCACGCCAGACGCGACATCAACGCGGCGTGCGCTCGGTGTGACAGCATCTCACAGACTCAGGCGAGGTCGGCACGCGCCGCCGCGCCGCCGCTCCGCCGCCGCCACTGCGCCACCGGTATTGATCCGCCGACGCGGGATAAACACTCCAGACGAAATACAACTAGCGCGACCATTGCACACACCCCTCGCGCCCACCCCCGATCGCCCGCCTGCACCGCGCCCGTCGCCCCGGCGCCTACCTACCCGATATACCTCTGGAACCATCCACGTTCTTTACATATACACCTTCTAGAATTCACCACTGCGTTGTTGCTAAGCTATAGTATTTAGTGAACCTTGATAAAAAAAACACAGGCATATCAAAATGAAATTTATCCTGTCATTACCTTGGTACTTAAGATTTAGAAACCACTCAGAAATAGGGTGTACTAATAGGCAAAACAGTAATAATTGTATTCACAAATAAGTGACATACAAAATTTAACTATTCTACCTAGTAATAACACATTTAGTAAGGAAATAAGTCAGAATTTTTCCTATAACCAAAGTTATCAGGAAAAGTAGATTTACTCTTATAATTAACAAAGGTTTAGGAAGAATAACCCTTTTTGCTTTTTATTTTGTGCATCAGAAGATCTAGTTACAAGGCTATAAACTATTTTTAACAAAAACTAAAACAATATTAGGGCTTAAGTAGAGGCATTTAAAATGCCAGTTCCTGCAATTAGTGTTTAAAGAATGATCTCCTCTTTTAATTCGAAATACAGTTTTATGATGCCAATAATTGATAGGGTTCAAACATGGGACTTCTCCTTATTTTTTAATGAATGTGACTAATTGCGACTACTCACAATCAGTTTTCACTGTCATTTAAAACTCCATGAGTGTATACAAACTCACATTTTCATCCTACACAAGGTTAGTTTTACCTGACAGGAGGTATTAGGTAGAATGGTGGTCACAACTCTCAACCATGACAAAACCAAAAAGGTATTAAGAGTTCAGATAAACCAGACACTTAAAACTCATGGGTAGCAGCCATTTGAGGATTTTACTGATAGTTCAGTAGTTTATACTTCAAAACAGTCCAGCATTTGTAGTTTTAGTTAAAAGTATTAAAAAATAAGTATACAGTTCTGAATTTAATTAATCAGTAAAACATGTGTTTCTTACAATAATGTAAGTTTTAGTGTTAATACACAGGAAATATTTTGGTATTGCAAAAACTAGTAGGTAGGTTCAAAATTTTAAAACAGCTATTCTAATTTGTGATTAAACAGTTTATTTTGAAAAATAAGTTAAAACATTAAGTGCAGATGTGCAAATTCATAAGGAGCAATTAGTCACAAAGAGCAATTTCTTTACATTGATGTTCCTTGAATCAATAACTAAATTAGGCACACTTGATATGTAAATTGTAATTGGCAAGATAGTCACATCCAATAATTTAACTCGACCACAAAGTCAATAAAAATGACATTAAATTGCATAATTTATTTCAGCCTCTTAACCCTGGATGTGCTGAAGGGTGAAAAAGTAGGTACCTTAACTTTTTATATGAAAAAATGCAATCAAAAAAACACCATACCAATATCCTCATGTTCCTAATTTTTTCCTAAATGAGTCACCTTATTTGGAATATTAGTCACATGTATCTGTCATAAAAAAAATCCAGAAAATCTCGAGTATTACAATTAACTAAGAAAGAACAATGAGGAGGTAGGTATTAGGGTAAAATTTCTCTCCAAGACATGCCATGAAACCCAGGTATAGTACACAGGTTAGCTGTAGCTAATATAAGAATGCCTTTGAGAAAAGACAATGGCATTTCATTTAAGGGTGTTTATGTAGCCGACAATAGCATTGTGCGTTGTGTGCCTCCGCCTCAATGTCACGCACGTGTCCATCTCGGAGAGCGTAGGCAAGGCAAGGGCCGTGACACACCAACGCGCACGGTACTGAGCTCTGCCCAACAACCTCTACTAGTTACACAACGGAAATTCAGACGCTATTACTCATTCGAACAAAAAAGGCCACGCCGTTTATTAGAAAACTTAACCGTTTAAGTTCCTTTGCGTTACAATCTTACAGTAGCAACTTAGCAACTCCGGTGACTTTTCGTTATCGAATCGACATTGATAACGGCAAGAGTACGCACGGTGAAATTACGACGCACTAATGCGACCGCTGGTTAGGGTTACGTCTACGGAAAGTTCAATAGACTTGGCTCGATTAAATTAAAAATTCCTTCACTGATACACTTAAAAAGCCATTGATAGATTTAAAATGTGTTCTTTCCTTAAAGCCTTTTAACCAGTTTTCCAGAGAAACCTAAAATATAATTAGACTTTAGAAGCATGTACTCGGGCCAAATTTACTACTTACTGATAGTTTCAATCACTTTCAAGAGCTACTTTGATCGCAGTAATCGTAATTCAATATTGAGCAAAACTAATGATAACACATAATTCTGAATGTAATATTTGGAATGATAGCTAACCGCGCCGCGAAATCGTGTCGCCGGTCAGGCAAAATGGCTGCAAGGGGCACTCCTACTATGCGTCACAGTCACATTTATGGAGATGTAAATTCTCAACATGGTCACTTTCCGAAGTAACTTAACACATATAACGATTAACACTCAATATAAATTTGATGCACTTACTTGTTGGAAGGGAAAAAAGTAATAAAAACAGCAAATTGCTGGACAATATCAGTTTTTCTCTTGCGGCGAACGATACACTACACTGACGGCGGCGGGGCCAGAGGGGAAACAAAAAACGGAACAGGGTTCTCACAGGACGTCAGCCATCTTGAAATGGCTGTGGAGGAAGTTGTCAGCTTGCGCGGGATATTTAAAAAGAACTGCTACTCTTTATGAGTATTTGTGGAGTTTTCTGCGTAATCCTTTACTTAACACAGTTTTAAACCCTTCGCATTGCATATTATTTACATTATAAATACAAATATCAAACATTAAAAGAGTAAAGTTTAGCAAAGATCTATAAAGAAAATATTCAATTGAGATAATTTTTCAAGATGCATAGTGTTTGCGAAAATTTTGTCTTTTTTTATTAACATGAGAATATAAACAATTTTTTTTCCATGTGAATAAAAAAGTGCAATTTTAATGTGTAACATCTGGTTCTTGAATTAGTTTGAGTCGCTGATAAAAATGCTTATAAAATACTTCTAGCCAGACCTCAGATTTTTAAAAACTTCTTAAGACGAATTTATTAATTGATCAAATAATAATAAAATACGAATGATATACAACACAATACATTATACCGACAATGTATGGCTTTATGACAAGAGTTCATAGGTGTGCTTTTATTTATTATTTATTTATTTAATGGCGTCTACATAATAATATAATTTTGACAATGTCAAGTATATATAAGCAACGTTGTACGGTGAATCCTGTCCTGTCTTCCAGTCATAGTCGTTATGACCCTTGAGGATGGCGAGCATCCACTTCAATGGCTTGATGTGATCTTGACCGCTAACTCATACATAGGTACCTTTTAAAAAAGTACTTTAACAGCCAACCGTCAGCCGTCACTGTCAGTCAACTGTCAGATTTGTTTACCACGTGCGTTTTCTTTCGTGTAAAGTAAAAGTGTGAATCGTGGTTATAAAATATAAAGGCATATAAGGTATAAGATATCTTACAGTTATAGAAATACAAAATGCCGAAATCAAAAAGGGATAAGAAAGGTAATAAGACGAAATATAGTCATAATCTAGAGTGCAGCTTTCAGTTCGTTTTTCGAAATGATTATAAACCTTTAGTTAAGTTTAAGAGTACGTTACGTACGTTCTTACTGTAGTGAAAATTTTATCCCACATAGGTACCATTTAAATATTACTTAAACGGTATTTTATGTCGCCCTGTGTGCTTGCTGAAACCGCACCGCAGGCGCAGGGTGTGTGTATTTTTACGAACGAATTCTGATCGTAAATGTACTTTGTGGTTATGTGAATGCGTATGAGTCATTATTTCTGCCGCGAAACACTGGTTTGCTTAGATTTGTGTATTGTATTGGTCAATTCGAGACTTTTCTGTGCCTTGGGCAGTAAATAAGCTGTAGAACAAAAGAGACAGCAAAAAAATATTTAGAAGTAGGTACATCAGTTGAAAATTCACATTTTATTGTTGTTATAGGCAGGTGAATGAATTTTTTTAAATGTCAGGAAGGCTTTAAACATCAAGTTGGTAATTGTAGGGTACAAGTCTGAAATCGGGGACTGACAAAATCCAGAACACTTGGCCGCCTTACACTTAAAATAATCTTAATTATGTAATAATATTGTTGGTTTTTCCAGTTTCCCTTACTAAAACAAACAAAAAAGGACTTCAGCTTAAACAAAAAACTATAGAAGAAATCAGAAATAGTTTGACTAAATAT
This sequence comes from Acleris laterana, assembly GCA_963966035.1. NCBI lineage: Eukaryota > Metazoa > Arthropoda > Insecta > Lepidoptera > Tortricidae > Acleris > Acleris laterana. The sequence continues at coordinate 13,248,145 of OZ014440.1, forward strand.
GAAAATATATTCCTCTTCACTGTGGATAACATGAGAAATGCGAAACTTAAAGACTTACGTCATGAATGGAAGGATTCTAGATTCTTTTTTGGCAAAAATAAAGTCATGGCAATAGCTCTTGGAAGGACTAAAAGTGATGAAGTTGAAGATCAGTTAAACTTGGTAAGAGTTTTTAATATAAAGTATAACTTGATTTTACAGAAACCTTTAATTAGTGTTATTGTAGTAAATAAATTACAAATTACTACTAGGAAATGTTAGGAAAGCATTTTGGGTATGCATGCATGCTCACTTGTGAAATATTAACACAATAGTGATATAATTTTACCAAATGCATGCTTGCGGACACATCAATCTAGAGGTCAGTGCCACAAGGGTACAACCTATTCAGCATTTGTGATGAAAACCCTATTTTGAATGTGTAAAAAAATTTCCTTATCTTCCCACATTCATAATAATAGTTATATATTAATGATACCCACTGCGCACACTGCAGTGGACTTACATTATCTAATGTAAAAATTATATTCAATTCAATTTAGACAACATCTGTATTAGTATGGTGTGGACATGTTTAAGAACTATGTTCCTGACTGTTTTAGATTATGTGACATTCCTCTTGTCCTTTTTGTATGCATAGAAAAGTGCAAATTATGGAATATCAATGTTTGTGTTCGGTCGCTAGTAGAATGACTAGGTCGCAAACATGCATGTGGAGCTCCGTCAACTGTACTTAGACAATGCTAAAATGAAAAAATCATTGTGGCCATTTTGCGACATTGGCATTTTGAGATATAGGCTACAAGCGATGTGGTCATCTTGCGAATTAGTAATTTTATGATCCCGTCATTCTACTAGTGACCCTTTGTTTCCTTTGTGTTTTATATAAAATAATATTTTTTTTCTATAATCATCAATCTTATTATATTTCATTTTCCCTGTTCCAGATTTCAAAAAAAATAAAAGGACAATGTGGGTTATTGATGACAAACAGAGATGTTGTGGATGTCCTGCAGTGGTTCAATGACTTCAGTGAGGAGGAATATGCACGCTCAGGCTTTGTGGCCACCCGTGATGTGATACTGCCACAGGGACCTCTTGAAGACTTCTCACACACAATAGAGCCACATCTAAGGAAACTTGGGCTACCAACATCTCTCGAGAGGGGTGTTGTAACACTTATCAAAGAATACCAGGTGTGATTCCAAGACTTCATTATACATTGGACAAATCAATCCTTATCTATTATTTTATTGGAACATACTTTAATTTTTTTAAAGCCATTAATAGATTTGTCCTCACCACAAGTTCAATGCCACCAAACTTACCTTAGTTTGAAATAAGCTCTGTTCTTCAGCTATCATTGACTTCTAGAACATGAAATAGAGATAATTTTGTTGATTGTTTATAATGCCATTACTTTCCTGTTTAGATTTTACAATTTTAAAGTATTCATTTGCAGTGGTTACTGTAACTTGCTCTTTTATTTGTTGATTGAATTATTGATTATTTCAGGTTTGTAAGAAAGGTGCAGTCCTTACTCCTGAGCAGGCCAGCTTATTAAAACTACTAGGAATTCAACTGGCTACATTTAAAGTGACTATAAAATGCCACTGGTCGAAGGGGAAAGGTTTCCATAAAGATATTGATGGTCCTAGTGATAATGAAGATGAAGAAGATGAGAAAGAAGAAAATATACTAGAAGATGAAGATATGGAGGATGATGAAACATGATTTTTGTTTAGAACCTATGTGGTTTATATTACTATATATAATTCATATTTTATTGACTTTTAATCATTCACACCACTTACTTAGAGGTAGTAGACATGTACCAACGAACTTTTCCCTCAATTTAATTGTCACATAATTACACTCGGATTTTTATTCTCACAGAAAAAATGTAAACAAAGGTGTTGCCGTAAACGAAAAACATTTGCAGTATTCAAAATATTTTTACTTTCCACAATGATAAGAAATCGACTGTCTATAAAAAAACTATATATTGTAATTAAGAGTAAAGAATTTAATCTGTTGATGGAAAACTTCATTTTTATATAAACTCTTTGTTGTGTTAATTTAAAACGTGAAAACCGTTTTTTTACGCATAATTTATTTATTGCACTGGTATCATTGACTCGATACACCCGTGTTAACAAGTTGACGGCTGCTTGAAAGATTTGAGACGTTACTTCACTCGCTTCGCTTCACGATTCGTGCTCCCGTCGTAATCGCTTTCCAGTGACTCATTTATGCGATTTTAATTTCAATTGTATCTAAAATTTATTTTTATATCACGGTTCGAGCGAAATGATAACTTAATATTATATTTCTTGCCGACCCAAACTTTAAGATCCCCTGAAATGTCACTTTGACAGTGACGTAACTTTGTTTACATTTTTTCTGTGAGAATAAAAATCCGAGTGTAGGCGAGATGAAGTCAATGTCTAATAAGACTTCTTCTTCAATTGCCATATGTTAGTCTCGCAAAAATACGAGAGTTGTTTTACCGATTTAAATACAAAACATGTTCGAAATTGTCAGGGCAAGGTTTGTATTAAAAAAAACCCGGGCGACGCCGGTTACGAAAAGCTAGTATTATATAAAAAACTACAACTCTCTTTAAATACGATTCGCACAATCGACGCCAGATACTTTAACTTTTTTCCTCATTCCATTGAAATGCGGTACAAAAACCGGGCAAGAGCATGTCAGACCATCGACCATGCTCAGTTTAGGGTTCCGACGCCGTTACTACAAACACAAAAAATTCACTCGATAATCAAGTATGAATGAATTTTCTATAAGTATAAAGTTATTTTGTACTGTCTTAGATTATTTTTAGTATGTAAAAACACTTTAATCGCCTGTATCTCGAGATCCAGTCAAGACTACTTATTCGTGATAGTTTTCGTTTTTAATTCGATGTAGGCATTAACATGTACCTAATTACGTAGGTACGGTCACGAGCGTTAATTTGGGACCCATTTCAAGAAAAACATGGTTGAACTCGTCAATGTCATTATTAGCGATGTCAAGTCATTTGTTACTTTCGGGAAACTCGACCTTATTGTTGTATAATGTCAGATTGACTTTGGACCTAAGGTGGGTACCAAATTAAATCTCGTAACGTGACTGTACCTAAGGTTTGTCAATGAGATATCCATATTCTAGCACTATTTTATTCTTTTAATGGTTTAGGATAATGATGTGGAAAGAATTGATTAAATAACACATGGATTTAGCAGTATTTGATGATGTAGAATGGAAATTAAAGACATTTTGAATACAAAGTTTGTTTACATGTTGGCAAGTTTTATTGAAACAAATCTTACTAAGATTTTTTGACTTAAACCGCGGACATGGCAAAACTATATGGGTAAGTTTGACTTCGGAACCCTAAAAACTAAATATTATATCTGTTAAAGCCCACCCTCATGCGTCATTTCATTAAAATATTAGCGACGCTGCGGCATCCTGCATGAATAAACTGCGGGGCCGGCTATAACGCGGGGTATTAATTATTACCGCGCATGGCCGTGCTGGTTGCGTCGTGCGTCACGTCTTTTCCACCAACGAGAGAAAAGAATTTAAACTTTGCCGGCCCATTAAGTATTTCCAAAATTGGAATTGCGAGTTCGCTAACCCTTGCATACGCCGCCTAGGGTTACCCAAAATAAAGGAAATGTGACCTGACTTGACGAGGGCTGGATTCGGAGGTTATAGGGCTAATAAAATGCTGAATCTGCCCCTGGATCAATATCGAGAGAAATGAGAAGCTAGCTCGCCCGAGAATCGTGCTTTCGTTCCACGGTTAAAATACTGTATTAGAAAATAGGTAAGGTTCAATATTACAACAGCAAATATTAAATTGCTTGTCTCGCACATCCTGTCCAACCAAACCATTTCCACTGAAGATGGGTTATAGTATAGTTGAGTTAATCTAGGATAAACCCAATGACAGTTCATATGAACATGTACTACTATAGAAGAATTGAAATTTTTCTTTACAAATTTCGATTTTCTACAATGCAATCCTCTCCTCGCCTCGCCATTAAAATGTGTAAAACAAAGTCGCTTTCCAGAGTCTGTGTCGTGCCTGTATACCTGCTAACTCCTAAACCACGCAACGGATTTTGATGTGGTTTTCGCCATGACAGATCATTTTCACGGATGGTTTTGATGTCCATAAATTCTAGTTTACGCGCGGTTGTTACACACTTGTTTCTTTCGCTCATTCTCGAAATAATAGATTTTATATACTTACCGGGATCCCATACACTGAAGGGTACCTATTAGCTTTACCCAACATTTTGAATCTGGTGAAAATAGAAGTTTGGTATTTAGAAATTCAGATATTTTAGTAATAAGCGGTTTACTGCGGTTTCTTTGACTTTACAGTATTTACATAAATACAGAATTGATACAAACCTTGCTACGACTTTGGGTTATTTCAAGGTTAATCCCCTCTTTCTATATGCTTTGCTTGCGAGTACACAGAGTTCAATCGGGTTTCATCCATGACGGTACGCCCGTGCGCTGGTCAAATTGACTATGAATGAAAATGGGTGGGACGTCGTGTAAAATTTACTATTCTTGGTAATAAGTTTTACATTAACTAAATGATATGATATGAGGATCAAGAACATAATGATTTGATAATCAATAATATGAAAATCTAAATATTGAATTTTATTTGAAACAAAAATGTACTTATGTTATGATTTAAATATGTTCACAGTAAATAATCCGCGTATTGATTATTCTATGAACCAATGATATCATATCGAACACCCGAAATTGTATAATATAACAATTGTCTATAAAACAGTGTATGTACAACCATTGAAACCACTATAGTCAATGTATTAGGCCGAATATTAGGTAGAATTCGAATAAAAAATCAATTTAAAATAATAGTTTATTACAATAATCACAGAAACAACAATAAATATCTAATTAATTTAAAAGAAAAATACCAAATTCTAATCAGACAAAACATTATAAACAATTTTCGTGGACTTACATTAGTACAAAAAATAATGATTCACTAATCAGTATTGTCTATAAAACAAGTCAAGTACAGGTCAAAAAGAGGCTTTGCCCCTTATATCTGTTATGGATGTTTCAATGTTTACTCTAAACAAGAAAACTTAATCATACGTACAAATAAGTAATCACAGTACAAAAATAAAGCATAGCTTCATCAGTCGACGACATCACAGCATACACGATCAGCAAACCAAAACTTATGACCCTACACTTAAAATCTACAAATTCATGATACGTTATAATCATCAAACATGGAAACATACCAGTCTTTGTAAATTATAATATTTCCAACTAAAATTACATTTCTATAAAGACTCGTACTACTGAATACGGAGAAAGCGAATAATGTTATTTTTCAAACATTACCTGAGAGACTACTGCTTGGTTACATATTACGTGCGGTGGATATCTCTAGTGAAAATAAGCTAGCATTCATTATTTACGGCCGGCGCCATACGCGGCGGCGGCCGGAGCTCGGAGATTACCATATTCTACTAGGGACAGGCTACAGGCGATCGCAACTCGCAGCACAATGACGTTGCGAACCAGAGATCACTTTGTATCACAGCATTCATGAAACGCAGTAGTCAAATATAATAAACTAATCTTGCTTCCAATTTGAATCATACTTATTGAACTATATCGTGGGGTATTTGTATCACTAAGCACATTTGCACAAAATATAGCGTTTAGTTGGAACTGGTAAGCGTCTTACTTAGTCAGTCGTGTTGCTCGACAATATCAACTTCAAACAATAGTCAGAAGATTTTAAATGTAGTCTCCACCAATTTGACCGTTCGTTTGAGGAGATCATTTATGAACAGTCGCCAGCAATAAATCGTACATATACAATAAATTAAATAATGTCATAATCTTCGCTTTTTATAAATAAATAAAAGTTCACCTAATCTCTGTGGCTTTTGTACTAATAGCATGTGGATGTCGAGACTCACGGTTTCCACATCAGTCGCTTTCTACAGCGCATCACACTGCAGTGGTCTAGCTTGACAATTTATTCACTGACTTAGGGACTTCCGTGATGCGACGGAAGACCGAGAGCACCTCAATAATATAGCCGACGAGTTGAATGACTGTATAATGCATCTCCACAGCATCAAACTTTTCGGAACAGTTCTTTGTATTGCGAAAGCGAGCTGCGTCACACAATTAAATAGATACCTAAGTGCCATTATGGTTTTCGGACACCATAAAATGATCATGAAATTATACTAGATACACAAGTTTAATAAGTATCGTCATTATAAGATCGTGATCGATAAAGAATTGCGTGAAATTATACGTAACTTCGTGCGTAACCTTACTTATAGTAGTTTAGGACGAGAGACCCAGCTCTGGACGCCACGAATCATTTAAAAAGTGCGATTAAAATAAGAAACATACACCCTATAGGAACTAGGGTCGTACTTCAAAGGTATGGGGAGCGCAGTCACAGCGATGTCACTAAATTCGAGACAGGATTCTTGATTTCATCAGGGTGAGAAGTGTGACGAACTAAAAGTAGGCACCTTTTAGCTTGCGTTCTTCGCAGGTTCGAAAGGCAAACTTGTTCCATGGTGATATGGTGCGGACACTGCGGACGCAGGCCCGGGCGCCGCTAGTGCGCCCGCGGCGCGGCGTCCGGCGGCAGCGGCGGCAGCGGCTCGCGCCAGAACACCGTCTGCGAGAACTCCTCCGAGGGCTCGCACAGCGCGGGCGGGAACACCTGGTCCACCAGCACCGTCATGTGCGAGTACCTGCCACACACGCCAGCTGTACACTGCGGCCCGCTCGAGCCCGGCCGAGACGAAGCATCGTTCCGAGATCGAACACTTGCAATCACATCTCGCCCGTCACTTCATCTCGGTTAGGCCGAAAGTAAGCTCAGGGCCGTATTAATAAACTGATATCGATCGGGACACCCGTCTCGAGACCGACTGCACGCGCGTTTTCTGTAACTTAACGTTTACTACGACGGGTTTCGACACGAGCTTATCGCTCAAGAGTTTATTAATACGGCCCGTAGTATACGTACACACAATACTTGAAAATAAAGCGACGTATTTTAACAAATAAACTGATTACTATAATTCTATCTCCACGTAATATCCAAAATTGACAACACAATGGTCCCGATGAAATATGAAGTGTTCACTCTACTCAAAACATTTCTCATGGGCACACGTAAATGTCAAGACCCGAAGAAGATCCCCGTCAAGACAAATAAAAAATGTCAGTTTTCAGTGACTTGACTTTTTTTTGATCACTTGAGATCCGTTCAATAAATTCAAACTCAAATCAGAATTGTTCCAGCTGCAAAACAAACCTTTATCATTAAAAAAAAACAACACTTCACAATCGATAAAGATAACAAATAAATAACATACGTTTGAAATCGGATTAAGATCCTTTTTTTTCGTCCTAGAAATCAACAGCTAAGTTTTTTCGAGTAGGTGTTTGAAGCACCGTGGAAACTTGTACAATACTTCTATAATGACATTTAAATACAAAGAGTCAGACCTGCGGACTGGTATTCGGGCTAAACCTAGTTATGATTTTTGTAAGCTGTAAGTTCACTTGAATAATTTTTTTTATGAAAAAGGTTTGTGCTCAATTTGTTACTATTCTCAAAATGCTTAGCAGCTCTCCTAGTCAATGAGAGATATAGTTCATATCCATAATTCCGGTGAAATGTCCGTCCGGCTGGCCTTAGCGTCAGGTTGGTCGGACTACAGAAATTCACTCTGCCATGCAAAATATAGAAATAATTTCCATTCCATAATATATTATTATAATACAGAACAGAAAAGAAGAGGCCCTTGAAAGTTTTAAGGAATTCCGAATTCAATCATCTAGAGTAATATACTGAACATTTATGTACATGTTACTTTTTATATTTTATATTAGTAAGTGATTCTAATGAACCCAACACAAATAAGTTAGAATAAGTTTTGTATTCCATCACCGACATGAAGGAAGATGAAATAGTGCGTGTTTTTGGTAGTTAACATAGATCTGTGTACAGTCAAGGGAATATATCCAGTGAAGGTATGTAATGGCAATAGCGTATCAAAATAATTATTTCTCACATGTGGTAATTAAGTTCAACTAGCACCTGCGTTATGTTTAAAATATTTATAATTGAACTAATAGACCAATTGATAGAGTAGACCAAATGATTGCATTCATATTTTATTGGAACATTTGTATATTTTTTTCGCGGATTGAAGTTGTTTGTTATCTTATCAATATCATTGTGTATAGGTTAACATTTGGTGTTTTAGTAACATAAGCATTGATTAGTATTCAAAGCATCCGCGACGTTCACACGTGAGTTGTAATTATTTGGATTGAACTCGGACGACAGGAACAAGACGACACAGATGATCGTCGAAGGCGAGTGTTATCGATCAGTTTAGCGGCGATGAAGTTATCGGAATGACGAGAAGTATCGGTGGATGTGGTGAGCGACCGCGAGCGACCAAGCCTGCGACATGCCATACGGCTTACCAGCAATGTGTGCTGTTTGTCCCCGCCACACTATTTATTTAATTTATACTAATATTTGAGCTAACTACGACTTTATCGCGTTTTTGTGGCGGGAAGAAATCATCGACCATGTCACTTTGCACGTTGTAACTGAAATAAAAATATACTTCTTTATTACGATGTGGAAGTACAAGGAGTTAGTTCACAGTGAGGGCGAGGCAGGTGTTGCTAGAAATACGTTCAAAAATATGGTAACCGATAAACTTTAAAAACATGTCTTCTCATTCCTATTGCAAGGAGATCAAAAGTAAGTATACATATGTTTGTGAACCTTGTCAGTTACCACGTTTGTGTCCTTGACTGGGGTCTCCTGGTAGCGGTACTTACGTAGATTGGAATGTCTGGGTGAGCTCGTGCTTGAGCTCGCCCTTGTAGTTGATGGTGAATATCCGCACTATCGGAATGCCGACAGCCTGGTACGCGCACACGTCCTAAAATAAAGCAATATATATTTTAATATGTCACGTAAATTATAAACGCACGTCATTATCTACTACTATGAAATAGCGCAATACAGAACAATGCGACTGACGTATTTGGTAGATTCAGTGCGCCAAGTCTCTTCACAACTGTATACATACTTATATATTTATTTTATAAATAATTTCAACACATGTTTTCATCAAACATATCTACAATAAACTCTCAATTACGGATTACATTATCTGAAAGCGGACAGTCGCTGGCAGAAGCTAGTAGTATGATATGCGGCTACCAACGAACAACTTGTAAAATCATAAGTCACGTACAAATTAGAATACACTAGTAGAAAAATCCTTACATTGACTCTGTTCCCGTATCCAGCGTAGAAGGGGTTAGAACCGGGCGGGAAGAGCGCCTTGATGTCGGCGAGGCACTGGATCTTGAACTCCTCGGGCTTCTTCTCGATGACCTCGCGGTGGAAGGCGCGCAGCAGCGACGTGGGGTTCAGCAGCAGCGGCCCGTCCGGCAGGCACACCTCGCCTTGCCGGATCGAGCGCAGGTACTCGCGAGTCAACTGTCAAGACACGATCTCTTTACAATGCGTACATAGTACTACCATTCCTGTGATAGCTAGCTAGCTAACAAGCAGTGGATGTTTTTGTTGACACGATAACCGTCGCATTTGTAACCTTTTGATCGCCTTACAATATGTGTAAACATATTGCTATGGGTTACAACTTAATTAATACGAAAGAAAGTCTCTTTTAATCTTGAACTTATGTCGGCTGTGGTCGACGCTGGCGCCAGTGGTACGACTTTCAGTTGTCGGCCAGAGCCGACTGTATCGTTCATGAAAAATGGATATGAAAACTATCAATTTCATTGCTTTTAAAGCTACTTGTGAAGTTTACAAGTTATGTGGGTACTTACTCTGGCCTGCCCAATGGCCCGGGCGGACAGATACAGCAGCTGGTAGCCGTTGTTCTTGATCTTGGTGAAGAGCTGCGCCACGCCGGACTGCGCCCAGTCCTTGCCCACCATTGGGAAGATGTGGCCCAACACGTCAGACCTAGAAGTAACGGCAATTACATTAAGGCGGGAAGTCGATACAAAAACAACATAATATGAAGTGAAATCCTGAAAACCTTTTTTAAAGCCAACAATTTTTTTCATGGTATCGAAAAGGCAAACCAGTAGATGGTAAGGCTACAAACGCACAGACAGGCGGCTTGCTTAGCGCCTAGACACTAGCGAGTCGCCTGACTAGTAACGAAGTGAAACAAACGTTTTACAATTTCCAAAACCAGTCACACTGCGCGCTTGGCGCCTTTGCTACTTGCTTAGCGTGTATCTATGTGGCCCGCTGTGAAGAGTCTAGAACGTTCGTTTCTCTTCGCTACTCGCCAGGCGACTCGCTAGTCTCTAGGCGCTAAGTAGGCCGCCTATCTGTTCGTTTGTAACCATTGCCATTTGCATTCTCAAGACTACAATCCTAAGACCGCCCCTGTGTTACCAACCCTGAGCACTAGGATAATATGGTGGTAGCGATTTGGATGGACCTTGCACAACGTTCTACCACCACTAAATAAATACAGAAGAGATCTAAGTTACTTCAGATGCCTTATAGCAAGGAGCATCTGAGTATCCGTATGTAGCCAATGTAGCTCTGGTTGTTTGGGTGTGCTCACTTGGTGATGGTCCCGTCGATGTCGGAGATGACGATCTTGTCGTCGTGCCGCCAGCGGAACACGTTGCACTTGCAGCGCGTGGTGCCCTGGTACGCCGTCGTCACGCTAAACACCATCTCGTTCATGCCTTCGCGAAGGTTCAGGTTTTTCTAAACCACACAAAGGTTATATTTAGAATGAATACTCATAAAATAATCTAACCAACGTACGTGCATGAAGAGGTTGATAAATATAGAGGAAGTGAAAGAGGTATGTGCGGATCGATGCGCCTCGCCTTTCATAGTCTCTGCCTACTCCATTGGGTGACAGGCGTAAAGGTATGAATGCATGCATTAAATGATCTTTCTATAGTGTAATAAACATAAAAAAATCTAAATACTGTTGTGGCCATAAAGCTTGTCTACATTGATGGGACTGTACTTTATCACAATTTACATAAAAGTGTAAAAAGAGTCTACCTGTAAAAATAAATATCTGTGAGCATTTAATTTAGCAGAATAATAGCAGGGATAATTGCTCTCTAGTATTGATATTATAAACAGTAAAACAAGCCCTTTAAACAACGGTGACATGACCATTTTTTATTAGAATTTATCGTCTTAACAAAGCACCCAAATTACCCGTCTTTTGTCAATAGACTCTACGATAACACGAATTTACATTCAATGCACAAAAAAACGTAACAACCAAGTTTCGCAATCAACAGGAAAACAGTATTTGCAGTTGGTGCACGGCCTTGACGCCGAATGAACGGTCCAGCGGTGAATACTAACGATCTGCTCGGAGGACAGCCGCAGCGTCTTCCGGAAGGTGGAGTGGCGCCGCGACGGCCGCGCCTGCCCTTCCTGGTCCGAGTCCGACGAGCTCTGCTCGAGGTGCTCTGTGGGATGTACATATGCATCATACACTTCGGGTGATCTTACAAAATATACCTGGATATATTTGTGCGATGAGCGCAAATATTTGCTTCTGAGTCATGGATGTTTTCTATGAATTTAAGTTTATATTTCTCTATGTACGTATTTATTTACGTTATCTATTAGCCAACAGAGTACAAGTCTAGAGGTTAGTTTGGCACTAGGTGAATTGGTGTGCCATTGTTCACTGATATTTATTTATTTATTCTGTCTAAAGTAAGCTCTAGGCTTAAACTATGAGAAAATATACTTTACTGTCGCACTTCGAGACGTCAATTAAATTTAATGCTTGTTCAATGACGTGTTGTTTTATTCTATTGCTATAGCAAAGAAAGTGACAGTAGCAACTTTAATCAAGCATTATTTTTAATTGACGTCTCTGAGTGCGGCAGTTAGATACGTAGGAAAGTACCAATACTGCGGCACACACACTTGTGTTGATCACATAATATCATTTTATACTAAGATTCTATACCTCTAAACTCTAAAGCCACCTGTTTATTGCTGATTTTTAGATCTTATATAGTATTAAAACAAGTTAAATAAATGGTCTTTTAGTTTTTATATGGGTTTTTAGTTTAGGATATTAAACTCTTGATTTTCTGATATTCACTAAGATTCTAAAAACAAAACATCGTCATATTTACGAAAGATACCGTAGTTTTTTTTACATTTTCTTACAATTATTAGGTGTCAACAAAAGAACGTAGGTAAACTGTAGGTAGGCTGTCCGTAAACTTTCATGTCATAATAAGGATTAAGCCTTGAGGATCTTGAGCTTTAGTTATCATATCAGTTCACTAGTACACATTTTTTTTAAACTATGTTATTTACGTGACCTTGTAACTCAAGCTATTTTAACTTCGGTCGAGTAAGTAACTTTAACGTATTGTCACCGAGAAAATGTATATGACATCAGCGTCTTCTTGTATGTATATATACTTAAGTTTGATAGCAAGTTAACATTAGCGTTGACTTTCCTATCATCATCGAGTTGTAAAGGTGAAGTAGATGAGTAGGTGTAGTATGTTAAATAATATATGAATTGAAAACGTGCATTTATTTTAGGGGTTCGCGCTACGGATAGGTTCACAATAAGTTATCGAATAGTAACGACAATTCGAAAACGTGACGTATGATTGAAATGTCCGCGCTCGAACTACTGTGCGTTTTTCTTTCAAATGATATTACAAAGGGATTTGTTAATTCCACGATTATGTAGATTAGATAAATGTGAAGCCGGATTGTGTTAAACAAAGGTTGTAAAAACCGAATTGTTATCTTTAACGGATTCATACGTCCGTGTAAAAACCTAGATTAAAAATGTAGAAGCAATTTAGTAGCATTTGAATTAATTACACCAATAATAGTGTTTAGACGAAATTACGCAAAAAAAAAACTCAGTAAAAATCCATGAGTTATCAAGAACACGCACGAAGTAGCCGCAGTAATAACATAATGAACAAGTATAAATAGCCGCACTACGAAAGTGTGTAAGATGGCCACCGATATGGGGCCACGCGCGCCTCCCGTGCGCCCGCGCCGGTATAGAGAGCGGACTTTACTCCGTGCAGGGTGTTGACTCCTAAAGAGTGCCATTTTTTGTGCGCGAAATATTGAGTCATCTTTAGAAGGGCATTGCTAGAGACAACCATTTTAGACGATACTAAAATAACCAATCCAGTTCCTACCTAAAATTTTATGTCAAAACTAGCTTTAGTCCGCGACTTGCTCTGCGTCAAATTAGTTAATCGAGGTAAAGGCATAAGCATAATTGAGGTTATGAATATTAGTTGGGTTAAGTACGATATTTTACATTTGGGTCCGTATCATAACGACCTGGCCCCTATACCACAAAACTTTACAAGCCTACAATTTAACAAATTTGTCAACTTTTTGTATGGAGATCTGTACAAATTTGTCAAATTGTACGCTTGTAAAGTTTTGTGGGATAGGGGCTTTTGTCAAGATCTTTTTAGATAGATTTAATTGTTTTGTCCTTTTTTAGGCTTTCGTATCCGTTTCGCCATATCCGTCTGTCCGCGGTTTAACTCAGAGACTCTTGGTATTACAAAGCTGTAATTTGGCATAAAGAAACTTAAATTATGCCGACAAAGTCATAGAATAAAATCTTTTTGCAGATTTTTTCAAGTACTTACATTTGATTGGTTCCTGGAATACAGGCGACTAACTGTTTATACCTAATAAAAAACATCTAAGATATAACTTTAAATGGAAAATCCTTTTATGCTTATTGTTTTTAGATAGTTTTTTGTGTTTGTATTAACGGCATTGGAACCCTGTCTACTCTGAGCATGGTTGAACATGGCCCGTTTTTATAGGTTAGTTTTTGAAGTTACAAAAAAAAACAAGTTAGGTTTATCAAGATCTCTTAATAAAGATAGATCTTAGTTATAGTATGTTAATTTTATAAATAAATTGGATGAAAAAGTAGTTTAGTTATTTGTTGAGAGAAAGTGACGTTTAAGGACATGTTAAATGTTCCTTTTACTTTAATAAAAAAAATACATTTAAAAATTACCCAGTTCATTATATCAGTTCAATGTAATAAATAAATAAATATCAGAGCAAAATCTCACACAAATTCACCTAGTACCAAACTAAGCTCAATTCTTGTACTATAGGTACAGTCAACAGCATAAATAAATGATCATTTATGTACCTTGTCACTTTACCATTGTGTTTGAAATGATGTACAAAATTGTGAAACGATTGCAAGCGACAAGGTACAGAAACGATCACTGTGTTGACTGTACTAGATGAAGATAAACATTAAATGCATTTATGTATATATTTACATATGTATTTATTTGTTTGTGCGTATATTTATTATATGTATTGCCGATGCTATCGTTCATACAATAATGCACCGCCTACAAAAAAAACTGATTTGCCCAAAGGTTAACTGGTAGAGAATGCTAAGAATTATAGGCATTAAGTTCACTTTTGTACTCGAATTTGTATTTGTGTGATATAAAGAGTAAATAAATAAACACACTTTATACAGATAAATGCCTAAAAAAACATCCTTGAACAAATACTCGGGCTCATCACATATCACAATATTTTTCCCCATGAACATGAACCCGGGATCACTAGCATCGTTGGCAGGGTCACTACCAACTATGCTACGCCGTCATAAGACTCAAAATACGGGTATAACCTTTTTCTTCTCATACGTAAGAATTTAGGTCTGCTAAAAAAATCACCAAATACTTCTTAAACGCACGGTTGGCAGCCGGTTTCTTTGCCTTGACACTTATTTATTATTTAACAAGGGCGTAAGGATTATTTAGGACTACAATTTGAATGTTTTATTCTAGCTTTTGAACTGGTGGACCAATATTAATAATCGTATTCATGACATTATGACTCGTCGAGAACTAGGCTAGTACAGTGCTACCATTTTCTTAAGAGCGATCGACAATATTCGTTTTCTGGGAACACTGTATGAAAATTGAGAGGGTTCGTCATACTTATCGCCTGTTGGGTTTCAATGACTAACTCTTGAATAATTGGGAGTGTTTATTACCTTGATCATAAGGTTTGCTCTCCGGCAGCACGGGGGCTTCGTCTTCCCTGGGCTCGGTGGGTTCCGCCACAGCTTCAGCAGCTTCTTCTGGCTTGCTGACTTCCACTTCACCCTTCTCTTCCACCTGCGCTTCGACCTTGGGTTCATCTTTAACTTCAGCGGCCACTCCTTCAGCAACGGTTTTGCTAACATCTTCTGCCTTCAAATCAATGCTTAAATCTCTTTCAGGTAAACTGTTACTCTTGAAATCTTTCGGAGGTTCCGTACTAAAAACAAACATTTTCATTATTCATTCTATTGAAAGGTTTCTTTAGTTGAACTCATACATAAACTCTATTCATTCATCTCTGCCTACCCCTCTGGGAAGAGTGGTGTAGGCAGAGCTACAGAATTACCAACAACTCTAAAAACTTGTTGATAATTCTGTAACCATATTTTTGTTTATATCTAAATGTTCTCTATGGACTCCAAAACGGCTGGACAGATTTTGATGAATTATTCAGGAAAACCACATATTAGCCCGGTGGGTGATCCTGTGAAGTTTGGTAGTGAACAGGATCAACAGTTTTTTTGTTGTTTTTATTAGCGATACCTGTGTCAAGCCGGGGCGAGTGGCTTGTTATATAAAAATAAAAGATGTGGATACCTTCTATGCATTCCCGACACATACTCTTAGCATCATAAAATCGGTTTTAATTTTAATGTACAGAATAAAATGAACTACGTATTAGTATGACGATAGTTATCACGTTCTTTACTATTGCACACCGGTGTAAATGATAATAATCATATTATATAACACTGTTTATTTGCAATACTTGTTGAAGTTAAAAGCACGTTTATAGTAATTACATATACACGAACTACGAGTGATATTGGACGTATAATAGGTGAATGGATATCTGCAGTGTATCTCTCATAATTTTATCGAATTCAGAAATCTCATAGTTGTAAAAAGTCAGGTTCGTCGTCTAGCGATATTTTATACTCGCGCCGTTTTAAAAGGCCCGGTTTTACATGTTTCAACGCGGTACAAAATATAATTTCAAACACATTAAGGTTATATTTTGAACTGCATTGGCACTGCTTCGGTTCGAATTCGAAATTTAGCGCTAACGTTTCGCGAGTGCCTGAGTGTGGTACAGTATTGAGTCGAAGCTCTGTCCCTGTCGCAAGTATTCTTATGAGAGTGCAAGAGATTGAGCATTGGAGTCGCTAGCGAGTACGGTAATTGTAACTCTTAGTAAGGGTACAGGCGTGAGGTGTTACCGTGCGGCGTCGGCGGTGGAGCGGCGCCAGCTCCACCAGGAGTAGCCGCGCGGCTTGGCGCTGTCGGCCGCCGGCTCCGCGCCCTCCTTCTCCAGGCTCTTCTCCAGGGACTCCAGCACGCGCTGCCGACAACAATCACAGTCAAACAGAGTTCAATATAGCTTCGGAATTTGCAAGTTTTATTTAAAGCCTGCAAGAGTGTTGAGCCTGAATCTCCCTCTCCCAACAGAGACGCTCGTGAAAACAGTCAGGAAATTCTGACAGGTGACCGCAAAAAAGCATTTTTACAATGTAAAAAATTGGCATTACGATAGGGGATAAGATTGATAACCCCGTCTTCTAAGTAAGAAATACATAGAAAACATACAAGATTCGGGTAAATATCCATCCTTATCACACAAAAACTTGCCCCGACCCGGGATCGAATCGGGACCGCTGGTTTCTAAGACAGGGACTCTACCCACTAGACCAATGCGCCGGATTGGTTAGTTTAGTTCTGTTAGCATCTTTGGTAATGTGAATTGGCACAGAGCATAGAGCACTCACGTTGGGCAGCGGGCGGCGGTAGGCCAGCAGCGACAGCAGCAGCGGGCCGGCGCTGCGCCACGGCAGCCAGCGGTCGCCGAGGCGCACCACGAGCCGGCCCTGCGCCGCCAGGCTGCCGCCCTGCGCGCAGAACTCCTCGAACGGCAGCGCGCGCGACACCTGCTCTTCGCGCACGTATACGCCCACTTGACCCCTGTGCAACGAGTGCGAGGTTATAATTATACCTCGATATACAATTAAATACTTCACAAACAGAGCCCAACAGATAAACGCACCGTCATATAGACATGACCTATACTCGTTGTTGGCAAATCTTATAACACCATATTTGAATCACCATATTTATATCAGCCTCAATTTCATATTAATATCCCTGTTTTTAAGTTTAAACCGTAATTCGTGAGACAAGCTTGACAGGTGACAGATAAAGGGTTTACAGGGTTAGACGAAATTAAATAGTGATGTGACCAATATGGATAATCGACTCGACTATAATGGTTTGCTGGGTTCTTTTTTTTGTACGGGAACATTATTGTTGCAAGTTGTCATATTCATGCAGAAAAACGCCATCCTCAGTATATTTAAATCGCTCAAACACTTAGGTACACTCGTTCCACAAAACCAATTAGTTTCACCAACTGATTTTACTTAGTGACTGTGATTGAGACTCGGGAATATAATGCAAAAGTTCTAAAAAAACACTAACATGTCAAGGTCATGTAACTTATGCCGCGTTTGAAAACAATAATTTTGTTCGAAAGCCCAAAATGTTTTTTTCGGAACGCGGCATAAGTCGTATGATATTAAATAGTTACCTACTTAAAAGTCTTTTCAGCTCATAAGTTTATGGTTATCAACAGACTTCAAAAAATAAGGTTGTTTATTCCAATTCGTATGTTTATTGAGTATTATGTTACCTCATCACTTGGTCAAATATGAATCTTACATGCATATGAACACATTCGTTTTTGGTTTATCTATAAACACCAAGTAAGAAATTTCCATTATACATGCACGGCCGGCCGCCATATTGTAAGTGTGATGCATATGTAAATTTGGAAATTATTAGGTAACTTTACTTGATTACATATGTAAACGTAACTAATGGATAAATACCACTGGTAACCAAAGTATTTTTTTAATATTTGTTGGAACCGCACTTCCCAGACTGTGGTAGCACTTGTGCAAAATGAATTGTCAGTTGTCTCACGATTATGGTTTACATAGACTTTAGAAAGTCCAAGCAGGATAATTATGGTAGTATCTTGGGAAACTTCGAGAAGTTCTTGCGGTAAATAATACTTTAATCTTGCGTTGCTACGGGCTTTATTTTTGCGGTTAAATGATGAATTGACTGAACGCTGGGTTTAATTTATAAAAAATAATAAAACAAAAGATATATTATGCGAGTTTTGGGAACAGGTTTTTCTCATACACTTTAACCTATTTATATGTCGACAAAATCGTTTGTTAGTCGTAAACGTCGAAATCAAAATATCCTTGTAGCTTTTCACCTATTAGCGTTTCGCCGCGATCTCAAAATTTCTGATCAGACATATTTTTTGTAGTTTGATTTCTGGTCGCCAATTACAATGGTGTATAAAATTCATAGTACATTTACTTTCCTGCCTTTCTTCACTGTAGTCGCTTTTCACCTCGATAGATATTTGTTTGTAAAGCGTTATTAATCGTATTACATATCGCGATATTTCCTTTAAAAGCACTATACATCCATAGTTTTGTTTCGTAAATGCATTTCGCACTTGTAGTTTATCTCCTGGTTATGAGTGTGATATATGTAACCTCGTCGTGCGTATCACTGATATGACTAATAAAATAATAGACAATATAATAATATGCTGTCACAGAATAGGCTATTTGATAAGACAATACATGCTACATTAAAATTTGCTACTGTTGTAAACATCTATTGAAAATATATATGCGAGTCACAAAATATAGCACCGATATTACACGCTACAACAAAATACGCTATCACGGCGAAACGCGAATAGATGAAAAGCTACACATTTTTGATTTCGAGATATACGACTAACAAACGGACAAAATGGGTCCCCATTTACAGCAAAATCACTGCTCTGGCATACATCATCGCACCCATATGATTTTAGTTAAGTATTTCAGTGTTAATATTAATATTTCGGATATTTGTTCAAGTTGTTGAGTGAGTTCATGAATAACTGTACAAAAATAATAAACAACTATATTTTGATTCAAAGAGAAGCTGCTTTTATAACACTTCACGGAAATCATTATTTCCGTGACTGGCTAACTATTGTTATCTTTACTCAATCTTTTATCAACGTTGACGAATCAATGATTCAAATTTAAGTAACATTAATCAATGCTTCATAATAGTTTACATGCCATTATAAAAGCGAGCGGCTATGTTAGCAGGAAATCAATATATCCATCATTATCAAGAAAAGAAGGTACACTCGCCTTCGACCTGGGCAATTTTACATCGATCGTCAGTCGTAAGCTGAATTATTAACATCGACTTTAATGCAGTAGCACTTGAAACTATCTTTATATATTGTGGCTCTCGACTGTACGGCTGCAGTACTACCGTGTAACACTGTCATAATTACAGCGTCAAGAGAAATAAACAACGTCACAATTGATCACGGCTTCTAGCGATAAGGTTTTACGACTATTGAAAATTGTGACTGTAAAAGATGTTCTAGTACGTGGGCGTAGGTCAAGATGCATAACTCAAAGTTAGCGATTTTCGAAAAACGACACAATGTCAACTGAATACATTTCGAGTCAGTCGATAACAGAAACGTTAGAAGCGTTTGGATCTTGGCTAGGACTATTGGACGTGACTGTTACCCGCCGCCCAACAGCTAGTGCACGCGTATATGTGTAGTGGTGTAGTGTAACTTACTTGACGAGTAGCTTGTCGTCGTCGTCGGAGTCGAGCGCCGGCGGCTCGAGCGACGCCGGCGACTGCGGCAGCGACGGCCCGTTGCCCGACTCGTACTCTTCTTCCGTGGGGCCGGTGGTCACGTAGTTATCGTTTCTTGGACCTGCAAACACGACATTGTAAGAATAACTGGTGTTTATAATTTTCGACGCGACAGGAGTAGAAGTAGCTATATAAATCTTTAACTAAACTTGATGAATCTCGATATTCATATTTCGATCACGCTTTATTGAACAGTTAAAGTACAGCAATAGCACCAAGTACAGTATGTGCTCCCATTTTTTTAAAAGGACTAGTAGCGGTAGTCTGATGTCCAAGTCAGTCAACCAAGAGATATCTTCTC
>OZ014440.1:13268631-13435322 GCA_963966035.1 Acleris laterana
GAGATCGCGTTTTAGTTCGTTTACCCGACGACAATGTTACGCGGGCCTCTAGAAAGCGCGACGACGTTGATTCGCGAATTGTTTACGCTCATAAATAAAAACATATTTTTCTACGTTTTTACGTAATTATAAAACGTTGTTGGTAATTAGTTCGAAACATACCGATAAGCTCGATTAGATTATCATATTAATCACCGGAAAGGTCGGAAAGTAGGTAACTTAATTGTATGGGAATCGTGACAAAAGAGTAGAAGGATAAACATGGGAGAGTGATCGTGAGGGTGCGGATGGATTGGGAGTGGCGTTATCTTACAATGTGATTATACGATATCGTTATTTGCCGAACTAAAAGCGTGATATGCGCCTAGTGATACTAAAGCTATTCTAAAACTCCGCTACTTCTACCGACATTTTTCGAGAGCGACTCGCTTCGGTACAAAAAAGGGCATTCGACGGTGAAAAGGTAAGTAGAGTAGTGCAAGCGAGATGCGGTGATCGAGTAGTATATTATTAATGTTTACGCGTTTCTGGAGGCGGCGTGCACCTCGAATGCGGTGTCCGAAAGCGCCATCGGGATGCGGTTGTCACCGGTCAGCTTCAGGTTGGACATCTCTTCGCTGCAACCAGGCATTCGCTCAATCACAAACAAAACCGTCGTCACGACTGGGGCGCGCGGTCATGAAACGGCCCTAGCCTCTTGTTAATTACGGTTCAAATGCGAAAACGTTATAACATAGAGGAGATCTAGCCCCGCAGAGGTAGTAAATATGAAATGAAACTTGTATTCATAGACAGATTTGAAGGCGTAGATGAATCGAATTCAGACGCTATAAATGATTCAACTTACCTAAGAGCTGCGGCATTGACTTCGCTGTCGCTGAAGAAGTTGATGTCTGTGGCGTTTGGGATGGCGGTGGGCTGCGAGGAGCGCTCGGCGCCCGCGCGATCCGACTGGCTTGAAACAGAGCTCGTCGACGACTTGCGCTGATGCTTCTTTTTGGAGCTCACTTTCCTAGTCTTCTTCTCTTTTTCCCGTTTCCATTGGGCTTGGCGTCATCCAAGACCGCGGGCGCAGCGTCGATGGGCCGGAAGTCGTTATGCGCGCTGATCAATTGCACTGCCTGGTTGGCCTCGCTCCCAGCCTCCAGCTGCGTCGCCGAAAACGTTTTGGGCGTTCGAGAGTCCCAGTTCGCAGGCTCGTCGAGCCCGTCTAGCCCGTCCATTTCAAACAGCGCCTCGTTATCGTTATCTACCTCCGGTTTCACGTCCTTTTTGGCATTCTTAATTTTACTAAAGTCTGGTTTCTGCATCGACTGGCCGTCGGCGGTGTATCTGCAAGCGCAAGTGCAAATTTCAAGGAACAGTCACCCGAACTAATTGCGCACCATTCAAATACCGACTCGGTGCAATGTTCATTAACATAATGAACGTGGATGTAAACAACGGTTTGCTTTCAAATCGCACGCAAATAGATTTAATCGTTGCGATCTAAACAAACCCCTCACTTTCTATGTAGGTATAACATGAAGTTTTGCTTCCAAAACACTCCGCATATGAAAGGAACGAAGTTACGTAAGTGCGTAGTGCGTTAAGGGGAAACGCAGACGGTTTTTACCCATGTGCAATCGAAGTTTAGAAATACCCCGTTTCCTCTCAGGATTATAGAACTAGAGCAACGATATTATACCATGCTATAACTGCAGGCCTAAATGTCTTCTAAAGTTTTATATCAATACCTTTCACAATACGGTTGAATTTTTTTAAAACGGTAGTCAACGTCCAAATCTAAAATGTAACTATACAATATCTAAACTATTATCCACAAATATGCCTACAAAATTAACCTTTTCCTGTTTTATTTATAAAACTTTGATCAAGCATTGAAACAGAAAATAGGGTTTTTTTTTTTTATGGCATACCTAGAGATGACAAACGAGCACACAGGCCACCTGATGGTAAGTGGAAACTGTGACCCATAGACATTCGCATTCACAAGACTGCAGAGCAATCCTAAGACTGCAAATGCGTTGCCAACCCTGAGGACTAAGATGGAATGCCTCTATGCTAGTCATTTCACCGGCTGTCTTATCCCCAAACCGGAACACAACAATGCGAACACTGCTGTTTGGCGGTAGGTTAATGGATAAGACGGTGGTAGCGATCCGGACGGACCCTGCACAAGGTCCTACCACCCGCAAAACCAAATTTCGATTATGGTCTGTATGATTGCTCCTATAAAAAGCGTAGCGCCTCAAACGCGTCTTCTCTTAACTTTGCCCTCGCGTTTACCTTCGCTTGGTGTAGTCGGAGGCCTGGCCGTGGTCCGGCTCGACGGCCGAGAGGCTGTTGCGCCGCCGCGGCTCGTACAGCTGCTCGAAACGCGCCGCGGGGATGGGCGACGTGGCCAGGTGCGCAGACCAGCCCGCCTCGTCCTCGCCCACTTCCTCCACGAAAAACGCCTCACCCGACTCGCCCAACTTCATGTGAATGTTCAGCGATTCACCATTCAGCTCCAAGTCCACCTGAACAAATACACGTCACGACCATAATGAAAATTTCACTCGAACGATCCGAGACGGACGAGATTAAAAGTGCAGAGGTTATCTAACCACGCGCTGAAGTCGACCGATCCTCTGACGTAAATCTAGATGTACTTATGTCCATACCAATACCATGCATTGTAAACTTTGATGCTTCCCACAGAATAACAGGTGCCCGGATCGGGAATAATATTTGTGCCAATATTTTTCACATTCTTGGTGAAATAATACCTCAACGTTGGCATCACTCCAATACAGAGTGATTCAGCCGCAGAAGATTACCCATTTCGTTTTGGCAACTAGTGCCCTATGCCATCTTGAGATCTTCCTGCCGGGGTCGTGATGACGAGAGAGTTAAATATAGCATTTAGAATTACGTTAGTCTAGTTACGAACTTGTGAATTTGCTTTCTAGTTCAAAGTGTTAATTTACATCGTAATAGGTGGCACTCGGCAATAAAAGCTAGTATCACATATCATGAATCCATGAAAGAACATTCTAGTAAAGCGGGATGAATGCGTGCGAGCGTCGACCTCCTCCGCGAGCATCGGATAAAATTCCGGGCGAGATTGTTCGCGGCTCGCGGCGCACCGTTTTTTAGTACAAGAAAAAGCTTTAACAAATTTAATTATTTTTCAATTGCACGTCATTAAGTTCAAATTTAATTCGGTAACGAGAATTAATAACAATAGCGAGCGAGCGTTGCCGGCGTAAACTTAAATGTAGGTATCTAATTGAACTCGGTCGTCGTATCTTACGACGAAAGGTCAACAAATGCCCTTATCGTGCGACGAAGCCAGCTTGCGTAAACTAGTCAACTACTGTAGGTAGAGCATTCTTTAAAAAGTTAAGTGAGTCGGTTGTGTAGGAGGAGACAACGGGAGGAAAAAGATAAGGATCAATAATTGTTTGTTTACTTATATTTAGTGAACTTTATGAAGTACCAAGACTGTTTAGATAATGAAACAAGTATACCAAACCTGGGCCCCTATTCTACGATGGTAAACAATATTGCTTTTGATGTGTTATGGACCTATAGTTTTTAACTCGGCCGCCAATTACTGTCAATTATTTAACAAATCTGGACACATAATAATAAATAGTACAAGCTGGACGAAAAGTTGATACTTAAAGAAAAACGACCTACAGCGACTTCCATTCTGTCGATTTGATACTCGTAGAGGCTGCGTTCGAGGCTCGAGCAGGGTCAATGTCGTACATGTTTACGTGCTTGTAGCTTCCAAATAACAATAGGTAGCACAACCTTATATTTATAGAATGTCGTTGTGTAGTAGGTATAACTATGACAGATATTATTATAACAATATGACAGACTAACGGCCACTCAGATTGACGACTAAATTAAGTAATTCCTTAGTTTAAAATTTTCATCGACAAGTTTGAAAAAGAAACGAGTTAATTGACTCTAAAATGTCCCTGACTACGGCGGTTCAGGTAAAAACAGACAATGCAAGTGTAAGTGCCGCGTCATTTCCCAAAGTCCCGCAGATTACTTTTATCAATTTCGCCCATGCTGTGCCAAATTCGCGGCTCGGACTTCGGACCTGAACGGCGAAAGACCGTGTTCGATGTGTGATACTCAGTATATTTACCGTCTGCACTAGATTTCATCGTTTATATTTTATTGGCAACGACAACAATAGTAAGATAAGATTCAAGCGGAAGACGACATAAAAGTAATTGATGATTCATACATAAAAGCCTAAATAATAAGCATAAAAATTTAAAAATGATTGTAGTAGGTAGGTTACTACACTTACTACTCAATTAAATGCATCCCGGTTAAATTTTGCCCCAAGAATTTGAAAATTCTAAGCACGTATTAAGGTAGGTATTTATATAAGCATTTGTCATTTTCAAGTTATTTTATAATTCCCTTGTTATTCTGTCCTTAAGTTGTTACTTGAAAGAACAAGTCCTTATTTAGATAAGGCCTGTACCGAAAAGTTTTTTTACATACCATATTCACGATAACAATAAAACTGTAACTAATAATAAAAATATTTTATTTTAGTTATTATGAGTAATTGTGCCTATTTACAATAAATATACACATTTTATGGTTTAAGGGTTTGGCGGCTGAAGCAGCGAATTTTTTTCTTCAAGCCCGCCATTAAGTTCTGCACAGTGGTTTCGGAGACTTTGCTGGCATGTTTTTTCCATTTCTTTTTAAAATCTTCCTCTGATATTGCTGGAGCACAGTTTTTACGTAGTTCCGCTTTTACTAACGCCCAATACCGCTCAATGGGTCGTAGTTGGGGGCAGTTAGGGGGGTTCATTTCTTTCTGCACACATTGCACATTATTCGAAGCAAGACACTCCTGTGTTGCTTTGGCATAATGTGAAGTAGCCAGATCGGGCCAAAACAACACATTCCCTTCATGTTTCCTTATAAATGGTAATAAAAACCCTTTTATACATTTTTGAACATAAATATCACCATTTATGGTCCCTTTCGTTATAAATGACCCCGTGCGTTTCCCACAGCAACATATTGCTTGCCAGATCAAATATTTTTCTCCGAATTTTTCCATAAAAATGTACTTATTCTTATCG
This sequence comes from Acleris laterana, assembly GCA_963966035.1. Taxonomy (NCBI): domain Eukaryota; kingdom Metazoa; phylum Arthropoda; class Insecta; order Lepidoptera; family Tortricidae; genus Acleris; species Acleris laterana. The sequence continues at coordinate 13,273,749 of OZ014440.1, forward strand.
CTAATATTCTCTTTATTCTCGGTAGTGAAGAATTGGTCACCCGGTAAAGTCGAAAAATCCTTTTTCACATATGTCTCATCGTCCAAAAGAACGCATGTTCCACCCAAATCGCACAGCAGTTTGTAAAGTTTTCGCGACCTTGTTACGGAGGTATTGTATTGTTTTACCGACTGTTTAGGGGCTTTTACTTTTTTGTAGGTTTTTAAATTCTGACGCACTTTTGCTCTTTGAACCATAGATGCACTTGTTTTAACTTTTTTTGCCACATCTCGCACAGACAGATTACAATTATTTTTGTAAGTGGTCACTATTTTCTTTTCTATTTTTTTATTTGAAGGACCTGTCGGTCGTCCACTCCTCGAGCTTTGTCTTGAATTCTATACTCGTTTAAGTATCGGTTAACAATATTTCGAACTGTGGCACGACTCATATTTACTCTCTTTCCGACCGACGCAAAAGTGGAATTAGGATTTTCCAAGTAAATTCGCAGAACATTTTCTCTTCGAATTATTTTATCGTCCTGCATTTTAAATAAAAGCGATATTTTTCCGGAGATAATTATGTCAATTGACAGTTCAAAATGACAGAAACGAAGTCATAAAATAAAAAATAAAAATATGATTACTGACCAGTACCATATCATGTGCAGAGTTTGTAAAAAAACTTTTCGGTACAGGCCTTACATGACTGTACATGTGTGACATGAAACATACACGCTTTGTACAGTTTTTTTGTTCCGCGGTGTAGTCTTTGACGTCAGTAATTCGGGTTTATTTTTATAAATCTAGAAATAATCAACTTAATAGCTACCTAGTACATTTGCCGTAGCACGTGGCAACGCATTATTCACTACAAGAGTGCATTAAGCTATTAATCGAATGTTCCATCTCCTGTTTGAGAACGGTGGGAAAACATTGGAGACTGCTAATGGGAGGAATGTAAAGATGCTTACCACTTTGAACCTCGATCTCAGCACACCCAGCTTGCCGAAGCGCACGTGGAACGGCGAGCAAGTGAAGCTGCCGTCGGGCTGTTCCACCACCACCACGTCGATGGCTCCAGTCAACGTCGCGCCGTTGATCTCGTTGTAGAACTCGCGGAAGTTCGCGATGAACTTGCCGATATAGTTCATAGAATACATCCTGCACGGTTGTTAATAACACTCGCAGATAACAAAGTCTCGTGCTCTTTGTAGGCACACTAACACACTAATGCTCCGAATAGTCAATCAGTCCAATACAATAACCCGCCGCCTCGCTACGGCTTACCCCATTGTGTCACTTGAGGTCTACGAACTACTGTATCACTTCCTGAAACAAAAGATATCCATTATGAATAGGAAATATGACATACTTTAAACTTATAATCAGTGAGCTAAGCACGTTTACACAGTTTTTTACGTAGGTAAATGAATTTTTTGGTAAAATGTTAACAAAGAAATTGCTATGGATAAATGTAGCACAAATGGCACACAAGATAACAAATGTTTTTTATTAAAATAATTAATGATATCAATTATAATTCTGTTATTTATCTGACATAGAAAGAAATGCTAATGGAAATAAATATTGACAAAGACCAATCTAAAGTGCAACTTTGTACCGGTCTATTTCTAACATTAATTGAATAAACCGTTCATTCATGGTTTCTGAAGCATGCTGACGCAAAGTAAATATCACTTGAAATACTGGGTCGATGCACTGCAAGGCACCAGGCGCAGGATATTACTCAATGTTGCATAGTCGAGATATCGCACCTTCGGTAGGACAAGGGCACAATTACCCCTATAATCATATAGTACATTGTGCCCTTGTTCTAGCGAAGGTGCGATATATTAAAATACTTACTTTGTGTAAAACGCGAACTAGTCGCAGTTAGTTAAATGAATGTTATAATTATAATGCGTCATCGTCACTAGTAGTAGTAGCGTGTGTGGAACGTATAGAATGTTAGCAAATTGTACTTTTCCCAGTAACTACGGAACGAATCATAGCTTTTAAAAGTCGGAGTATTTGCCGTCCGAAGGCAAGGACTGGTGACTTGCGAGCGATATTCGTAAAAAGCATGCGGCCTCCACGTGCGTGATGACTGTCAAACCAGGGACTGTCCTCTATACGCCTACACCACATAGGCACTTATAGGTACAAAACAAACATTTTAATCCGCTTAGTATAAACGGATGACCCGTTCGAACCTAAGTACATAAAAAGTAGTAACTCTATAAAAACTATTGGACACACACAGAAATTCAAACAAACTTGAACTCGGTGACATAATCGTAAGAGATGTTGCTAGCTTTACGAAATATTAGTTTGAGCAATAGACAAGGCGAGCTACAGGTGCGTTATTAATACTTTCAATATATATATCGCACTTTATCATATCAATATAAGATGACCTACGAAATATTTCATAACTTGGTTGTTCTTTTTACGTTCGCCTAAAATGATTCTTCTCAAGTCAAGTTACTAGTAGAGGAAATTAGTCTCAGGTCACTGTCATGTCTTGGAAGGACCGGGAATGGCAGATGTCCAGTGTTCACGGACGGGTGCGTCAAACTTGACCGGCAGCAGCTGCCAGAAGCCATACCTAATTTTAGAACCCAAGGGCATCAAGTTCAATGTGTACGAAGTCATGACGGAAAATTGTAAAAAAATGTCGTATGTACCTAATGGACACCTATTATCTTTGTTATCACATAGGTTGATGGACAAACAAAGCAGGATCTAACAACTGTGTAAACATGGAAAATGCTGCAATATGTACCTGCCTATTTGATAGTAACATTTATTAGCTTAACGATTTGATTATTCATGTTTTCATGAAGTCATTTCAATAAAAATAAACGAGGCCTTAGGTGACATAGGTATAATCGCGTTAAGTGTATATAAAACGATGTAAGTAGCAGTGCTCACTTATATGGATGGAATATCTAATTCTTTAGACAGCCAAATAGTCCTTGTTCCATACTTTGCCTTTATCTATACAAATAGGTTGGTATGCAAATTACACTAAAAGTAAAACTTTCAGCAAATTATAATTGTACTGATCTCGTACAATTGTTTATTGGGTTGTGGCCAACTTTGGCTAACCAGTCTAACCATCATAGTACCTATTCATTGCTTGCTATCTGTTCAAAGCGTGTGATAAAAGCTGACGTAGTAGGTACGTACTTGTTTTTGTTTACTCGACTACTGTGAACTGCTTTGGCATTCGGTATTGTCCCAATACACCGGCCGAGAAATAAAACGGATAATACACTGCTAACAGGGACTTAATTCCAGCGACCGGTTTGTTGGTTTCCGGTTCCCACTACTCATATTTATAAATTAAGTTACCATCTCGTTCTTGTTGAGCGACATATTCTCGTCATCTGATGACCTGTTAGTGTTATAAAATGACGTGTAGTGAGTTGATTGAACTGCATACCTATTAAGATTATGGTTGAATACATTGTCTTATCAGTTACCTTTCACATCCCTTTCCTTTATTTATGTCTGCGGGAAATTAAATGTAAGTAATATCAAAAGCTTATAATCACAATGTATGTACCTACATTATTATTAATCGCTAATATCGTCACGTTTCCACAACATGCTTCTCAAGAAATGATACTGCCTACCTGAAACCTTATATGACTTATATCGCGTCGGTTGTCTCGACCACAACATAGGGTGCCGGCTATCTTCACGTGGAGATAGACAACACATGCGGAACACACGTGAACGAGCGACCTTTGAGGAATTATCCACGACCTTTGGGGATTATATAACTACCTAGGAGCACCCTCACCGATGCCGTCTACATAAATGCAGTTTATGCAGGAGAAATAGTTAAAATAGTGTTGCTATATAAAGTCACTTTGGTTTTCCCAAGTAGGTACTGAATAAATATATTCATTTTACAGAATATGATTTTACCTTAAGGCAATCAAACATCGAACATCCATCATAACAACGTAATCAATTGTCTCCTAGAAGGCATGACATACATAGGTAGTGATGGAATAAAACAACAACCTAAGCATAAAATGAGTTCCGAGAAACAACTTGGCAATTTAGCTTTGCATACAATATGTACCTGCATTTAATGGCATTCTCTCTAGATGGACATAATAGTTCTTTATAAGTACGTTACCTAGGTACTTAATGCTGATATATCATTGCAACATTTGCAACACATCACAATTTGCGAACTCGTAACGATCGAATCAATAAATCAAAAGAATAAGATTTCACGTTTTAGTTCTTAGATGAATATAAAGAGGAGTGGAACCTTTTGGATGACCTAAAATTTGGCCCCGTGAAGAGGATGCACTAACCGATGCAGTTATGTTAGTCAACAGCGAACAAAGGAGCACAATGAAATTGTACGCGATAATCGCCGTGAATCATGCGGGACAGTTCAAAGGGTGGCGGTAATGGCAAGCGCCTAAGTACTCGTACAATTTTATTTAACGGTTTAGGGAAATTGGTTCTCGGTATAGATTTTTTTGAATCACTTCCTTTTTAGCCATCCGTGAAGGATTTATCTTTTCATATTGGGAGATTTTTTTGAAACCTTCTTAATCGAATTTGACTTGTTCTACAATAATTATCTACTTACTTACATTAATTTAATAGGTACCATCTTTTATCAATAGGATTATGTGTTCACCGAGTTAACATCGAAATTCCTCTGATTTCTTAACGCACGTTTTTTCTACACTAATTTAATAGTTAAAAAACTCGCACAACGTGTGCTAATCTCAAACACCTTTGATCTTTGACATTACCTTAGAAAAACACTCCGTGTTGCTATGAACAATGTCACTGTAAACTTCCTAAGGCACAAACAGTTTTGTTGTTGCCGCTTACAATCAACGTGTTTTGTGGTTGTCAGCTGCAAGTTCGCACACTGCACGGGCAAAAGGCAGGAGACGACGCGTGGTACGCGCGCCGACGCTGCCAGCACACTGTGCACTGCTCGTTTCGCGTTAACCAACCGCGAAAATATCAACCGTCGGACCACGAGCTCCGCGTGACGTCGGCCGACGGATGTAGATATCGTGTTCACGTACACTATTTACTAGCACGTATCCAACTATACGCAGTCCACACAGACCAAGAGCGAGGGCTAGTTCAACAAACAATCAGTTTAACATCGCTTGAAAAAAGTTGGCGATAGGTGCCTACATAGAGAACACTGAAAGGTGATAGGAACATGACTATTATGTATCAAAACTTAGACCGCATGTTATTAGCATGTGAGATGAGAATTGCTGTGTAGTGTAGCGTAAATAGTATCAACTTTACGCTATTATAGAATATAGTAATAGGGCAACAAGTCCCATTATAGGTGCTATCCCCCTATATTGAAATGGTTACAAATCTTTAATTCAATCTATAGTCGAAACGAAGGAAGAAGGTTATGCAACCCTACACATACTAAAGAATAAATCATCATGAAAATAATCAGAAACAAGGAACTAGGGTGCCTAGGACTGTCTAAGGATAAAGCAAGCAACCGCTGAATACAAATAAACCTACCGAATGATTAAAAATAAAAGCTGCAGTGGAATAGAAAATACGAAGAGAAAGTTTTGCAAAATATATGCAGACACGCGATAGACCAACATTAACCCATTTTCAGTGCGTAATCGTTGAGAACGACGCATCAGCTGACGTGATTATTTATAAATCCGCTCCCGCTGTGTGAGAGTCATGACAAGAATATCAAGGCTAGGCCTAAATTCCCGAATCGTTAAATAGGCCTGCGAATATTAAAAAAAGCCGGTTCTGTCTGTATGTGGTTGCCGTAATAAATCTTACTAATGAATTCATCCAATTTTGTTTATCATACGGCCTTCTGAAACGAATTATCGTAGGTATCATCCGTTCTTTGTCAGTAAGTTGGGTTTCAAGGCGATTGGATTATTTGTGATTGGCCAGTAAGCGAGTGGTTCGACACGCGAGCCCACCGCCGCCTGCGCGGGCGGCTCAGGGAAGTATCGCATCGTACGAGCTGACTCGACTGTCGCGCCATGTGGCGTGATCGCGTAATGCCATTGCGAAAGTATGTTTTCTCCCAAATATAGGAGTAATCTACGGTACAACCGACGCCGCTGCTTTCTGACGTTTTGGGCGTATCAAACTTTTTAAGACATTCATATCAGAAAGTTACTGGGTATTATTTAATCGCCACAATCAACTAGTAGTAGTGGGCCTCTCGACATGCGAATTAGTAAGTGTGTCAGTGTATTCTTCTTTTGACAGTCAACAACGTGGGTGGTTAATTTAGAATTGACCGACTATACTTACTCGTACCATGTAAGTAGATCCTCGCCACGTTAATTATGTTTTTAATCTTATTTTTATTAGAGTACCAAAGGCAATTAAGTCGCTTGTTAATTTTCGTAGATAAGCTACCTAAAATGATTAATTAGGTATAAATCCCGAGATTTAAAAATAATACGCAGTAATACTGGAAAACAACGATGACTCATTAGTTAAATTGTTATTTAAGTACTTAATTTCTGTGAACTGAAAATTTACTCAAGGTTTTGTGCAACTATACATGTTGCTATTGCCACCAAGTTCAGCCGTATACTGTTTTTTTAATTATTGTTATTCTCTTTAACGTCGGTAGTGTCATGTTTTCACAGGCAGCTTCTTCCTAATGTATAGATAAGCCAAACGTGTTTTCACAACCGTTAACCACAAACGATTATCTACTTCAGTGATGAGCTTTGAAGCAAGACAAACAAATTTCTTGGGACAAAACCATTAAATTGCCTCTCAATCAATAATAACTGTAATGTTAAATTTTTAGTGATTATTTAAACCCTAAAGCCTGAAGAAGCTATTACCAGAAGATTGCATAAATGAATCCTGTATTTAAATCACAGACATAATGTCATTAACATTTTACTAATAGACATTATTAAAAAATATTGAGCCCTGTTATTTTTCAACATGTTTACAATGTACACAAACCAATCTATAAATATGTAATAGTATCAGACTACAGGCACCTTATTTGTCTGTTAAATGGGTGTGTCATGACGTCGCCCGCGGTTAGCGTTGCGATGGCGGCGTCGTGTGCCTGTTGCGTATTATTTTTGCGAATAGCAAGGCCACAATGGCTCATAAATAAAAGCAACTTTATATCTACCTAGTTAGAAACTAGAACCCTGCTTCGCCCGCAACGAAAGCTGCGTGCGCGCATAAACAAACGTTATCGTTGTAGCGACCTTCTACAAATGCGCATACTTAAGAAATCGCTCGTGTCACGCCATCGCACGCGGAAAAGCAAAACATGTTTGTGAAATATAGATACCTAATGTCATATCAAACGATTAAGGGGTTGTATACACCCACACTTGGAATTTATAGTGGGGGCTTTTAGATTTGAACCTTGCAAAAACCTTATACTTACAGCGGTTTTTTTCTTGAATCAGGTTTCGAACTTAGCTCTTCAAATAATACAAAAAATTAAACAGTTTTTTAAATAAAAACTAAAAACGGATTTTTGTGAATGAAATTTAAGGGAAAATAGTTAACAGGATCACTAGTTACCATATGTAAAGAATCAATAGAACTTTTATATTTTTAAAGAATTTTAAAGAAATTCGTCCATGGAAAAAAAAAAAAATTGATATTTGGATTGTAGTTCAAGTAAAAATATTAACAGCGATTTTTTTACATAAAATAATTAAAATTAATATATTAATACGCTATTAAACAAAATTAAATAAATTGGAATAGCGCAAGAATGTAACAAAGGGGAATTTAGTTAAACTTTCACTTGAAAAAAAATGCTGTATTTTTTACTTTTTTATTATTATTATTTTATTAATGCAAATCATAAAAAAACCCGGACAAGTGCGAGTTGTACCTGTTTGGAGAGGGTTCCGTACGGTTCTAATAGGCTTTCCAGTAATCTATAAGTAAAGAGCTAATTTCAAGTTTTTTTTTCAATCATGCTGTTAAAAAAAAACATAGTTGCGCGGACGATTAATGTTTATTTTTCTAACATACTGGTAAAACCTTATCTCCTCTACAAATACTCCTTACAAACATGCCTGTTATTAAAAAAAATACATCCCCACGTTACGTCTATGGGAAGTATACTAAAAACTTTTTTTTCATGAATTTATTTCACCACTTTGTTGGCGTGACTAATATGTATATTCATGCCAAATTACAGCTTTCTAGCTCTAACAGTCTGAGCTAGGCTGCGGACAGACGGATATGACGAAACTATAAGGGTTCCTAGTTTGACTACGGAACCCTAAAAAACGATAATACCTATGTCCATTTTGACCATACCGAGGCGTCACGAACCTTGCCCCCATAATATATCTCTTTTTTCTCGGCAGGTCGCTAGCATCTATTATGTAAGCGGTATAGATGATACGGTATTTGGTATACTCATCGTGTATTTTTATTAACAACTAAAGGTGCACACGCTTACAAATTTTCTTGGCAATCTATTGCCATTAATTTCCGTGTAAAGTTTCTCGTATAGCTACACCTTAACGAAGCCTTTATCAATTTGACAGTAACTCCTTAATTCCTTATATTATAACAATATTTATAATTCATATCGAAAAACAAGTGGCCTATTTACCTATTTATTATGTAATAAGTACGTAAATATTTGTCACTAAACTATCGACGACATTCTCAAGTCACAAGTCGATTAGCGAGATAAAATAATATCTTTATTAGGTAATAACATTGAATTTTTACTTACGCATGTCATGTCATCACGTAGCTACATATTATTGAATTGATTATGATTATATTCAGTAAACTACACTCGCGGTCAAATAATTCGGGTCAGAGTGCGTTTTTCATACAAACGAGGCTATTTCGAAGCCTTGGTCCCTAGCCAGGGGTTGTTTTGAGTGAGGTTTAATGGTGGATACTCCAAGGTTCAATAGAGGAGGTTCTTAAGATACCTAACTGATAGCACAATCAGATGACACCACAGCGAGAGAGTTTGGGTCAGCATTTGGATTTCCTTACATTTTATTGTCATTTTAGATGTTTTTCTGAAGATGCACAATTCCGGCGTTAGCCGCAAATTCAATCAGTTGGGTGTCCTAGGCACTCTGGAAGTCCTGTATCGATGCTCGGGGCATCCATCATCAGATTTCACTACAAGCATCCCCTGGCGAGGAAACAAGGCTTCGAAATAGCCTCGTTTGTATGAAAAACGCACTCTGACCCGAATTATTTGACCGCGAGTGTATTATTCCTGGTGCCCTTTAATTTAACTAATATTCCTAGTTATTTACTTGTCCATAGCACACAGTTGGAAACCTCGAATACTCATGATATCTTCTTAGAATTCACCATTAATATGGGACGCGCACTCGTTGCCAAGGGCGCACACCTTGGACGCTGTATTTTCCGGTAGTTTACTCAGTCACAGTGGATTTTACACTTCAAAGATCTTAAAAATGGCTTTATTTTAAAAAGAGGAGTTTTATAAGTTTAACGTGAGAATCTGTGTATGTCTGTCTGGCGTCGTAGCTCCCAAACGGATGAACCGATTTGGATGCAGTTTTATCTTAAAGAAAGCTTTAATCGTTATGGTTCTTAGCCAGGCCACATGAAAATCAGCTGGGCCCTTTGAGACATAATCAGCGTTGAAAATAAGGGGTCCGGTTGCTGTTACCGGGAGTTTTTATTTAATAGATATTAGATAGGAACAGCTTATGGTGCGTTGCTACATATTATATTCAAAACCATGGAGAGTTGTGAGTTCTGCGTCTCGTTAAAATTTTACACATTTTGTACGTAGCAAATGTCAAATTTTAACAAGACGTCACAAAACTATCCACGGCTTTGAATATAGGAACGCACCATTAGTGGTGATACATAACTAACTGCTAGCTGAGTTCCAAATTAAGTCATGGCTTAAGCTTTAGCAGAGCAGCATTTTTTTTGGTGAGATAAGGTACCATCGTAATGTTTATACTGTTAATTTAAACTCTTACTGACTTTTTAAATTTAATTTTCGATCTGAAAAAGAAAGCGGTTGAGTGCGAGTCTAATTCGAGCACCGAAGGTTCCGCACCTAAGTCTTATTTATATGGAAGGACCTTGGATATTGGAAACCTAAGCAAGTCCTTCTACTGCTTATAGAACATTATCTTAAAGAAGTCACGCCACTGGGAAGATATTTTAGAAAAATACATTTAAAAAAGGGTTTTGAATGACCGACGGACAGGCAGACAAAAAAGTCGTACTTAAAGGGTTCAGTTTTCAATATTTAGTACGGAACCCTATCTAGATATCTAGTTCACAAGGCTACAAATCATTAAGTACAGTGAGCATCAAACGTAGCTAAGTAGAATAACATGCTCAAAATGATCTAGACAAGACGTATTCTCGACAATAGAGTCGAGTGCAGACCATTTTGACCTCTTCGGTTGCGTAGCTACTTCTGACTGTACCTACTGCAATTCGTTGTCAACCCTGAGGACTAAGGTGGAATGCCTCTATCTAGGCTAGTAATTTTAGCGGCTGTCTTATCCCCACACCGAAAACAACAATGCGAACACTGCTGCTTGGCGGTAGGTTAAAGGTTAAGATGGTGGTAGCGACCCGAACGGACACTGGAAAGGGCCCTACCACCACTAAAATTCAATTTCCGTACGAAAAATATATAATTAAGGTTAATAAATAAATGTAATTAACAAATGACAAATAGACTTTGTAATTTGAGTTATTCATTTGAAAGGCTTATCTTATCCTAATTTGATCATGTAGGTTGTATGTGTTTGGACTTTAAACCTTTGATTGCAAACAAGCCAACAGGTGTATCAGACCATGCGTTGCACATGATTGTATCGTTAATTACTGTTGATAAAAGGGAAACTAGTAAAAAAAACAAGGCTATGAATTAGGGCTCATTAAGCACTAATTATTATTTTGTTTCGTTAAAATCAACAATAATATTTTATAACTTTCTTGCATTAGGCACAAAAATAGTAGCTATTTAATAGAAATATAGGTTGCATGTAGAGATCGCAGCTTCCGAGTATTTCCTGGAAATTTCAGTACCTTTACATATTACAAAAATCCGGGACTGTAAATTTTAGTCCTAGTATTTCGGTTTTTGCTGATATGGGTATTTGGAGTGTGGCAAAGTTGCAGCATTGACACACTGTATGCAAATATGACCCTGACTTGAGGTGTGACTTTCATCATCATGTCCACTGTGCAGATAACAGTGAGTCTGTTATTTGAGTTTTCATTGATTTAATGATCTTTTAAAACGCCTATTTTTTGTGTGTGGAGTTCGAAATTGTTATGCAGGGGAGTTTCAAAAAAATAGCACACCCTAATAAAAAAGCTGTCCAAAAAATTACTTTACTTTAGGGTATTTTTAAAAACTGTATTTGAATACTTATATTGTCTTTATTCATAAAACTAATATGATATTTAATTTAAAATGCTGTTTATCGAGAAAAACTTAAAACAATGAGAGGAAGAAATTAATTTCTGTCGGTTTTGTTACCACAGTGTAGGTTAAATATAAATAAAACTATGATGAATTCAACAACTCCGATTTATTATTTGAAATGACAATGATATCAAAATTCCCTAAATAATTCAGTAATCCACAGAAATTAACAAAACGAAATATAAAAAATATTTACTTTCGGATTTGTTACCGTCGGTCCCAAAGCTTATCTTATTTTTACTTTTACGACTTAAAAATAAACAACAATGCACTTAAAAAGGAATTAGGACGATTTAAACACATTTTATTTTAATTTAAAACCAACTTTCCTTAAATAAATGAAAATATGTAGAAGAAAACTCTTTAAAGTCTTTAATTATTTTTAGGGACAGTAACAAATCCGACAGTAACAAAACTCTAAAGCGTGGTTTACATGATCTGAAATACACCATGTGCACGGAATGGTTTTTAGTGTTTATAAAAAAAATGTTTTTTTTTATTTAGTATCGTATTACAAATAATCAAGTCTTTCTTCAGATTAAGGAATCCAACTTCTAAATTTCACTATTACTCCTTAGATATAATTGTACTGATATATTTATATTTATATTTAGATAAAAATTAGATTTTTAAATATAGTTAATACTATAACATACACCTCAAATACATAACCCTGATTTGGGTAACGCCGTAGTCGGGTAATAATCATGTGAACTAAGCTTTATGCGGTCGGTTTTGTTACTTTCCCGGTCCGTCTATATGTTACCGTACCTGTAGTAACAAAACCGAAGTAACACAGTGTACCCAATTTAAATTTAAAAAAATATAGTCGGCGAATGATTTTTCCGACAGGTTACATTTATACATCAAACAAATCGTTTAAAAAGCGGGTTTTGTTTAAAGACCATCCATTAACAAATAAAGAAGTATATAATAAAATACATAATCACAAACCTGACAGTCAGTTTCTTTACAAGTCCAACTCGTCGACACACGTGCTCTCCATGACAATAAATAGACGACTGACGTTTGGTTTTAAAAAACGGTTACACCGTATGAAGTTCAGTGCTGCCATTTAAAAAGAAAAATGATGGTTGGTAGAAATATTTTAGGGAGTTATTGAGGTAACAAAACCGACATGTCCGGAGATGCCAAAATTCGGGGACCGACGTTTTATTTTTATTTTAATAACTTTTCATTATATTGACCTAAAAAAAATTGGTTTGTCGTATAAAACAAAGTATTTTCTACTTAAAACAACGAAATAGTTGCAGGTTTCTAGTTCATAAAACACGAATAATTCGATCTGAAGTTTTGAAAACATGGCGGGGACATAACAAAATTAGGGGGATTCTTGGTAAAAAACTACTAAATTATAAATATACGTTTATTTTAAATCGTTTACAAGTTTACAAAGGGTTTAAATATATATACAGGGTGTATTGCAAGTCGTGTGCCAAATGAAAAGGGTGGGTAGCTAAGGTCACTTGCAACACGTTTTGGGCCAATTAACACTCATCCTACCCACGGTGTTTTTTTAATATTTTTAAAAAAAAAAAATTGGAATTTTCCAAAAGTTAACCATTTTGTTCACCTATCTTTTTTTTTAAATGTGACAGCACAAAAGTATTTGTAGTTTTTTTATCTTTATTGTTTGCGCATTCGAATGAAATGTTATTTTTATTCATATAGTTAACAAATAAAAAAATATTAGCCAACAAAGTGTGAAGGACCGAAAAATAAAATCTTCACGGTCAACTTTACGGCACAATTAAAAAAAAAGTAGAAGCTCCTCAGATCTTCCAACATCATAAAAACTTCTCCAGTTCCTGACAATTCTTACGGTATACCACATGTCTAGAATCACGTTCAGTTTTTCGTCAAAATATGGTTTCAATGTAAAATGGTGGTTTACATTACCTAATAAGTACTTCTTTGAAACTGCTTACTTGAAAGTAAGATTTGATCAGATAAGTTAATTGAGACAATTTTTTTTACTAATGATAAAAAAAACCTAAAATATTCATCTAAAACTATTAAACACCTAATAATAATTTATTTTAATAACTATCTTTCCTTTAAGGTTTTTTTTCTTGACTTTGTTGCATGGTAAACAACCTAATTGAAAAATACACTTAACAAAAAGAAAATTAAAAAGTTAATTGCGCGGGAAAACATTTAACTAAACAGAGATAGGCATTATTTTAATTTTATTGTTGTTATCGACATTTATTGACATGGCTACATACAGCAACGAAGAATATGCTGATATTTTAGTGGCTTACGGTAGAGCTAATTGCGTGGCTCGCGAAGCAAGAAGAATTTACCAGCAAATGTATCCTGATAGACGGTTACCTAGTCGCAACGTTTTTCCTAACACATACCGACGTTTGCGGGAGACTGGAAATTTAAATAACCAAGTTCTCGGAATTAACGTCAGACAACACGACGTGTCTGTTGAGGAACGTATTCTTGCTGCATTTGATGATGATCCCACTACCAGCATACGAAACGTAGCTGAGACGCTGAGAATCAGCATTTGGAAAGTGTGGTCAGTTTTAAGAAGGGAAGAAAAACATGCATTCCACTACATTCCAGTGCAAGGTATTGTTCTTTTTGGTTTTTCTTTTTATTTTGTATTTACGCTAAGCTTAAATAATGTATTTTAAGTAGGCTTAGGTTTTAATTAACTTTTTGATTTAGCAATAAGTACAACGAATATCAACCTAAATATTTTATATTTTTTTAGGCACTGATGGTTTTAATTTGTTTCCAGGTCTTGAAGATAATGATCATGAAAGACGTGTGCAGTTTTGTCGTTTTTTACTTCACACTGACGTTGAAGATAACCACTTTTTGAAAAGTATTCTTTGGACCGACGAGTCGAAGTTTTCCAGGGAGGGGATTGTTAACTTGCACAACTTACACAGTTGGTCTGACAAAAATTTGAATCCGAGGTTAAAACGGCCTATGTCATTTCAAAGGAAGTTTAACGTCAACATCTGGGCAGGCGTCATTGGCTGTTCGCTGATTGGACCGCACTACTTGCCAGACAACTTGAACGGTGACAATTACCTTCAATTTTTAATTAACGATTTGCCAGAAATTCTAAGTGAATTACCAATATGGGAACAAGATCGGCCGATCGTATTTCAACAGGACGGCTGCCCAGCTCACTAGATTGACGGTTAGGGAACACCTGAACATGGCTTTTCCGAACGCATGGATTGGGAGAGACGGCCCTATTCAATGGCCCGCTCGAAGCCCAGACCTAACTCCGATTGACTTTTACGTCTGGGGAAGGGCCAAAGAGCTAGTGTACGCAACACAGGTAGAGAGCAGAGAGCACCTGATCGCAAAAATTAATGACGCGTTCGCAATAATGCGGCAAGAAATGACACTTCGTACAACAACTGTAGAAATACGAAAAAGGTGCCGCGAATGTATCAATTGTGGAGGAAGACAATTTGAACAAAATTTGAAGTAATTATTAAAATAAAAATGATTTTTAACCATATGGCGTTTTGTATTGTGCATTTAGCCCATTTAACTGGCTGGATCTACTGACCGAATAAAACCACCATTTTAGATTGAAACCATATTTTGACGAAAAACTGAACGTGATTCTAGACATGTGGTATACCGTAAGAATTGTCAGGAACTGGAGAAGTTTTTATGATGTTGAAAGATCTGAGGAGCTTCTACTTTTTTTTTAATTGTGCCGTAAAGTTGACCGTGAAGATTTTATTTTTCGGTCCTTCACACTTTGTTGGCTAATATTTTTTTATTTGTTAACTATATGAATAAAAATAACATTTCATTCGAATGCGCAAACATTAAAGATAAAAAAACTACAAATACTTTTGTGCTGTCACATTTAAAAAAAAAGATAGGTGAACAAAATGGTTAACTTTTGGAAAATTCCAATTTTTTTTTAAAAAAAATATTAAAAAAACACCGTGGGTAGGATGAGTGTTAATTGGCCCAAAACGTGTTGCAAGTGACCTTAGCTACCCACCCTTTTCATTTGGCACACGACTTGCAATACACCCTGTATATGTGTGCAATGTTCAGTCATCAAAACTTTAAAATTTGTTACACAGATTTCAGAAAAAAAAGATGAATATGAAGGACATGCTAAAATCAGGGGTGTGCTATTTTTTTGAAACTCCCCTACAAACAGATCAACATGATCATCTTCTGTTTTCTCCAAGGACACCAGTTATAGAATGCCATAAGACATTGAATGCAGTTTTTGATTTGTTCTCGACTCGTGGCACCTATTCCTGTTTCGTAAAATTCTCGTTTCATCCGAATCTTGTTTCGTCGGATTTTTAATAAGTATAGAATGAAACTATGCAATTACCGTGGCTTTGTTTATGTATTGAAAATAAATTAAATATTTGTAAAAAGGTAAATTTTGGTAAAAAGAAATATGTTAAGCGTTCTGCTTCTGATGAATACATGAGAATACTTGGAGGGCACTAAAATTCCATGACTTGATTTTGAGAAAAAAAACTTAAGTAAAAAATCATGTTGATATTGGTTTTATAGAAAATTGTACATACCTATATGATTTAAAAACCATTCGATTAAAGAACCTCAAAAAAGAAACTGATACTTACCTGAAAAAAGTGTTTGGTTTTTAAGTTGTAACCCTTAATTTTTTTTTTTTTAAATTGTTACGTTTTTATTTTCGTCATTAGTAAAAATAAAAGCTACGTGTCGGCCCTCGAGCTAACTCGCCCATCTATTGCTTACTTTCTAACCTCTACAACAATGTACTATTTATCAAAATTCACTCAATTTTTTTTCAAACTTTCAGTGGGGCTGGGGTGTTCTTTCATGGCAACAATTTTTTCTTTTCTATATGGTTTAACTTGTTTTGACTTCATTATGTATTTTAGGTACATACTAGAGCTTATGAGGTTAAATAAATAATAAATATTAGCCTAGCAACATAAAACATAAAATACTATAGCATAAGTTCTATCAGGGTTATTCTTGTTTACAAGCTTTTATTTTATTCTCAGGACACTTCAAACACTTGATTGTCACAATCACTAGTGAGAATTTTTAACTAAATTATTTAGTTTTTGTGTCTTATTTATAACCTTCATGTTTTTTGCTCATATTTAAAGTTAAACAGGTCTTAACATGGAGAAACATACAAAAAGGTCCTTTTTATTGTGCACATCGTAAAACAGTATGACCAGTCAGTGGCAAGGCTGTCTTAAACTATGCTGGGGCCCTTGGGCACAAAAGAATTAGGGGGCCTTTTGGAAAGTAAAAAGGCAGCGACTAACAACTTTTTTCTGGTTGTACGTTATTTTACAGACAGAAGTTGTTAAGAATTTTATTTCATAGAATTTTTTTCTCGTATTATCATTTTATAGAATAATCAATATGTAGAATAATTACTTTGAAGACTTTTAAATCATCGTTTTTTATTTTAAATAAAATTCAATGTTGTTTTTTCATATCATAGAATAGCAAATTAAATATTCTTTGTTTTCATAGATATAAAAAAAATAACCTCGAAGGCTAAGGCGGGAGCTTGCTTCGCTTCGCTCCCGCCATAGCCTTCTAACCTAACCTATTCAAGTCGGTTCTGCCCAGAGAGGTCTTGCTCGCTCGCTTCGCTCGCTCGCTCACTCATATTTATATCATAATATAGTATTTATCTTATAACCCAACTTTCTAAAAAATACACTGACCAAACAATATTCGTTGAAAAATAATTATATTGTTTGATAAGTTTGTGTAAGTAATGAAAAAATAAAATTACAAAATTCATTGAATTGATTTTCTGTCGAATTTGTTTCTTTCAAGTAAATAGTTAAAAAATAATAATATACGAAGCAAAAATACAAGGACCAAATAGTATATGAAACATTTTCTGTAAAACAAAATTCTGTAATTTTTCAGTCTGTAAAATAAGGGGACACCCTTTTTTCTACTATGATGACATGAGAGAAATTGTCAGACCTTCGGGGCCCTTTGAGGATGGAGGCGCTGGGCATGGCCCCTTGTGCCATTATAGTAAAGACACTATTGATCAATGGCGTAACTATACCAACTGAGGCTCGTGGCAAATTCGACGGACAGGGGCTTTCCTTTCATATTTATTAAAATGAATTGAATATCAGGTTCTTTCTGTGCTCATCGTGTTTCGGACCGGGGGCCCCAAACGGGCCAGGGGCCCATGGCATTTTACCTGCTCTATCATCCTATAGTTATGCCACTGCGACTCATAATGCACAGCATGTGCTGTAAAATAGTAAATTTACCCTCATTGTTTTCATTATTAGTCATTCATTCAAGTGATTAAATATATTGTGAGAGCAAAAAAACAGTTCGTATAAAAATAACTATGTCTGATTAAGTATTGCAGAAAACCAGGTGATTTGATGTATGAACACCTGCATTATATTCCCACTATTCCCAGTATAGTTTAAACCAAAACATAAGGAGATAAAAAAAAAGTTGCCTGGAATTATAATTTTCTTAACACATTATAAATGAGTAAGCCGCAGCTCAAAATTATTTACCATTTAAGTCCAACAAGACACCGAGGCAGGAAACTGAAGGATTATAGTAGCAAAGGTAGTGCAAAAATGACCTTCATATCATTGGGTAGTACATATCTTATGACTGAAATGATGACAGCAATTTTGTCATAACATAATATTGAAATGATATCAAATGAAAAAATTAATTCAATTTGGTTCATACAAAACCTACTTTTTTTGTCTTTCATTTTCATCAGTAAATTGATCCGTTAGGTTATTACTCCCAGGTGTCCTTATTATGTATGAAAATAATTTAAATCAAATTAAAGACAGCAGAGACCTTATTTAGATATAGCTTTTTAGTTTAAGCATAGTTTTACTTTCAGTTTTAATTTTCATTTGTACGTTTTATTAGATATTGTCTTACCTAAAGTAGTTCAGTTGTGGTATAATAAATAATTAGATACCATTTAATTCCAGTAAACAGTTGAAGAATATTTGGTATTAATTTACATTATCAAGGTATTTATTTTATAAGTTAATCTGTAAGGTATTTTTATCTATGGGCCACAAGGCCAAAGAAAGGTTACTAAGCCTGAAAATAAATGATTTTGATTTAGATTCAAAAACGTTAATGGGTTCTTCTAAAAGTATTTTTTCTATCTTAGATTAAATGTGAAGAAATCGAGCAACATTATTTATAAAACATGAAGTCACTGCCTTAGATTAAGACTATTGTTTGATAATGTAGCGACAGCGATTTTTACGACAAATTCCATTACTACTAACGGGCGAAAGGACTGAAACTCAAAATATTTTCTTTCTACATAGGAGGAAAAAGAGTACTTACAGTATCACATCCTGGGATTGTATTAATAAAGGCGTAACACATAAAGGGCCAAAAAACATAAAAAATATGTTGTTTTAGTAATTTTATTTACGACAAAGCAATGAATGGTCGATGACAAAATTGACATTTAGAGAACTGACTGACACAACACACACACACACAGATCTGATCAGATTATAAGGGTATGTCTAGGTATAGGTATACACTAAAGTTTACACCATAGATATTGTATTGATGTGATGTACTCGGATGTACTCAACACTGACAACCAAAGTAAAAATTGCCATACTAAATAATAGTGTTTAAATTAAAATAAAATTCATTTCTAGTCGTGAAAGTGTAATTTCATAAATATAGCATGACAAAAAAGAGTTTGACATGGTGACAGGTGGAGCCCGTTTAGTTGAACTACAATAATAGCAATTGGTAAACCATAATAACATAATAAAGCAGAACTTTTTGGGTTTTTTTTTTTTTTTGGATTTTATGGCCTGGTTACAAGACCTTTAGGCCACAACTTTATTTTCAATCCAATCTTCTCTGGGAAGATTGGGGCAACGTTGTTCGGTAGTTTGTAGGGTAGGACAGAGGTCAAGATAGTTTTAACCTATGTACCACTTCGAGTCCACTTGTAACGAGAAGAAAGATGCCAGATACGCGAAATAAGTCCAAGTTTTCAATCACTGTACAACACAATGGCATAAAAAGTACAAATCACTATCAGAAAAGAACTTTGAACACCTAAATACACAAAAAAATAAAACTAAAACAAATTACACATCCGCCATCTTTTAACGTTGCAAATGGCCTCCAACTTTTTGGGTGCAAATTGAATCATGTTGCCAATTTCACTTCAAACATTATCCTATTTTTTCTTTATCTATAATCGGAAATATCGCAATGACCATAAATAACCAGTTCTATCTAGCCTTCATTTAATTTTATACCTGTTCACGTTTGGGTAGTTTGTTTAACAAAACAGAAGGCATTTTTTTTCGGTCAGTAATACTTTTATAAGATTACAACTTAAAAAAGTACTGTACTTTTATCTAGCTGAAGTTCTTAAATATGTGAACTATAGATGTAGGAAGACATATCCCGTGTAGCCAAATGACAAGCGTGCCACCTTTTTTTTCTGTTTACAACACAACTTGTAGCTGTGTAAACCAAGGATAAACTGCACATCACTGAATGTGCCCACTAAAATTCAGAGTCACAGATTGACACACCTAAAAGCCACACTTGAAATTCAATCGAAAGCGGTCATATATAGACGACTCTTTTTGACGAAGGGTATTTGTAACAGGTGCGAAGAGTACTATTCTATTAGCTGTTTTTATACTCTCTCTATACTTTCCTACCTCTATGAATGGAACCAACCAATAAGTTTACATTTTTATATGCTACTTGTAGCAACAGTTTTTGGGTAAACATTGAATCATGTTGCCAATAAAATACTCCCCGTACAGCGCTATTTTAGTTCGACATGATGAAAAGTGGAACTAAAATATTTCAAACTAGCTGTTGCGCGCGATACCGTCTACGCAGAAAAAAATTTAGCCTATGTCACTCAGGGTGAATGTAGCTTTCCAATGGTGAAAGAATTTTTGAAATCGGCACAGTAGTTTTTGAGTTTATTAATTACAAACATGCACACACGCAAAAATACAAATCTTTCCTCTTTATAACATTAGTGTAGACTAAACACATTACGCAGTACTGGATGGTTCTTTATTTATTTATTTATTTATTAAAACTCACGCGAATCTATCGCTATGATATCTTATGAGGCCTAAATTGGAAACTGCGGATGCTGCCTCCTTTTTACTGAGCACACATAACTACTTCTTCTTCTTCTATTTATTTATGGCCTCTGTGACTGATTGCCAGCACAATTCTGCCAATGTCAAGATCCGAGCTTTGCACGCGTTAGAAATTTAAATTAAAATAAGAAAATATAATATACAATAGGACGCTAAACCTGAAGAAAAGGACAAACACAAAGCAACCATCACCGATATATTGATTGTTAAGAAAAAAGAATAGCAAAAAGTTTAAGAAACGGACACAATTATGTTAGAGTTTAATATTATTTTTATCAATAAATTTACAAATTATAGCAACAATTTTTTTACTGTCAATGTGACATAGGAGAGACGATATATTAGTAGGAAGGGGTATAGAAGCTTTAGATAGAAGGTAATACAAATCACATGTGCTGTTATAAATGGGACAATTGAAAAATATATGGTCCACTGTTCCTATTTCATTTCCACAGTCACAAAGGGGAGAGACTCTAATTTTAAATCTATGGAGCTGTTCCGGCGAGCAAACACGTCCAAGCCGAAGCCTTATTATAACACTAGTATGTCTTTTAGAAATTGATCGATTTTTGAAGAACCAAGGCCTAGATGGAATCATGGGTTGAATATAAGAGTAATAAGTTTTTTTAGAGGAAGACCATCGAGCAGACCATTTTTTAATTAGGGAATTCGCAGGAATATGGCTTAGATCTGGAGAGAAAATTTTAAAAGAGGAATCATCTCCATGAATTACTGCTACCTTAGCTGCCTGATCTGCAGCTTCATTACCAGAGATATTGCAGTGACTAGGGACCCACACAAAAGAAACCTCCAAGTTAGACGAGTGGCACAAGAAGATACATTGTTTTAATTGACAAACAATGAAGTGACGAGCACAATTTTTAAGAGGATGGAGGGAAATGGCTTGAAGAGCACTAAGGCAGTCCGTGAAAATGACTGATCTAGGGATCTTATTGGCGATAATGTGTTCCACAGCTTTCCACAGGGCAAGACATTCACCTGAGAAGACTGATGACTCTGGGGGGAGTTTAAACATGGCTGAATACTCAATCATAGGACAAACTACAGAACACCCGACACAGCCTAAATCTGAGAGTTTAGAAGCATCTGTGAAAAAAATTAAGTGGGAAGGGAAATGAGTTTTAACATATTTATTGAAGATAGAATTAGCAGTAGAAGAGTTTTTTGAAATACCGCAGTTATAGAAGACATTAGGAGGGTGAACTATTGCCTCAAATGGAATGGAGAAAAGAGGTAAGGCGAGGCTTCTCTGGACAGGAGCTCTCAGCGTTAAGACTTTTTCAAAGCTGATAACCAGTCTAGGTTTGTTTTTTTTCCGCCAGTACGGTTTGGAAGAGCAATATTGTTGAAGCAGTTTGAGTTTCGGGGTTAGAGGATGGGATGAAGAGGAAAAAACGTTGAACAAATAACGGTCCGATAAAAATTGCCTTCTGAGGTCAAGTGGAGGGTCCACACATTCAACAAGAATAGCTCTATTAGGGGAACATAACATGGCACCAGTGACCACACGGAGGGCTTTCATCTGAACTGATTCCAATGCTTTAAGAGCACCTTTGCTGCATGGCTCAAAAATAAAAGTGCCAAAATCGAGGTGGCTTCGGACCAAAGCGTTATACAAGAGTTTTTGGGAATAGGGATGCGCTCCCCACCAAACCCCAGAAAGGGCGCGCAGAAGATTGATGTTTTTCTCGCACTTTTTTACAACATAGGAGAGGTGAGAGATTCCCGTCATACGCCTATCGAAAACTACTCCAAGAAATTTGATCGAATCAGAAATAGGAATTTCGACATTATTAAACTTAATAGGACACTGGGGGGAAAGACGGCTTCTAGAAAAAATAATAGAAGAGCTCTTAGAAGGAGACAGAGAAAGACCATGATAATCCAACCAGAGCTGTAGGGAGTTTAAGGCGACATTAAGGTTTTCTGAGGCTACAAGAGGACTTTTATCGTTGCTGTAAATGACTACATCGTCCGCATATTGCAGCAATCTGCAAGACATATTAACAGATTTGTCTAGATCAAGTGTGTACAAGTTATATAGAAGTGGGCTAAGGACAGAGCCCTGAGGAAGGCCCTTCCAAATGGATCTTTCCCCACTTATACTACCCTGCCATCTAACTCTTATAGTTCTTGACGAGAGAAGGCAGGAGACAAAGTTAACTACCTTCAGGGGGATGCTCAGCTTAGACATTTTGTCCCTGAGCACCGAAAGCAGGACATTGTCGTACGCCGCCGACACATCAAGAAACGCGGCCGCTATAGATTCTCCTCGAGAGAATGCAAGACGAATATCCACTGATAGAATGCAGTGACTGTCTGAGACGCTCTTGCCCTTTCGAAACCCAAATTGCATACGAGAGAGGATATTTTCACTTTCAATGAACCAGTCCAAGCGATTTTTAAGTAAGTGCTCAGCAACTTTACACAAGGCAGACGAAAGCGCAATTGGACGATAAGATGAAGCCAGACTAGAATCCTTCCCGGGTTTGAGAATGGGAATTACAAACTGCTCCTTCCAAGATTCCGGAACGCAGCCCCCATCAAACATAAAATTCACAAGGTTCAGATAGTATAGGTGAGTTTCAGAATTCGTTTTTGCCAAGAATGAGTACACTATACCGTCTGGGCCTGGAGCGGAATCAGTAAGAGTCTCCAGCACACACCGAAGCTCAGATAATTGGAATGCAGAGCTCAAAAAGTTATCATTTAACGGAGGAAAAGAAGATTCAGATGTAGATAATTCTGACAAATCAGGAACATAAGGAGGGGCCAATTTATCTAAAAAAGAATCCATCCATGAGGGAGTAGAAGAAAATGAGGAAGTAGTAGGAGAAGCGTCACGAGAAGACCGAAAAATTTTCAATTTACGCCACACGATTGAGGGGGGCGTAGATGGCGATATGGATTCACAAAATAAACTCCATCCTTTCTTTTTTTTTATATGAAGAATTTTTTTTGCTCTTGCCTGAGCACGCTTAAATATTATAAATTTTGGCATTGACATGTCAGAACAAAAGGATAATTCTGCCTCTTTCCGCTCATTCACTATGGACGTGCAGTCCGAGTCCCACCAAGGAAGGGAAGGACGACGATTAACACAAGCATTTTTTAAAGGGATTGATTCCTCTGCAGATGATAAAAGACAATTAGAGAAAAGAGAATAAAGTTCTAAGTAATTATCAGAAGAAACAGGAGGGAGAGCACTTACTTTGCTGTCGACAAGGGCAACGTACGAAGGCCAGTCAGCTTTCAGTAATCTAAACCTTTGTAAAGGGGGACACGGGGGAGGAACAGAAAAATCAGTAACATAAGAAATAAAAATCGGGAAATGATCGCTTCCATAGCTAGTGTGACAAATGTCCCAAGTACAAAGAGATGCTAGGGAAGGTGAACACAAGGATATATCCACCGCTGAAGGATTTTGTGAGGGGGAAACACGTCGCGTAGGCCTACCGTCATTCAGAATGCACAGATTTTGAGAGTCCAAAGAGTCCACGAGTCTACGACCAGCAGAATCAAGACAGTGGGAGCCCCAAAGAGGACTGTGACAGTTGAAATCCCCAAGGATAAGTAGGGGACCAGGAACAGAAGCAACATGCCTCCAAAAATCTGAAATAATACCAGGGTTGGGGTGTGGGATGTAAACAGACATGACAGAAATATTCAAAACTCTACAGGCAACAACGTTAAAAGAAGGATGAGTGGGTAAATCGAACCGAGAAAAACTAAGACCATTTTTTATTAAGAGGGAACAACCATCATACCCATTAGGGTTATCTTGTCTAAGGCAAACAAAACCAGGAAATCTAAAATTATTACAAGGCTTTAACCACGTTTCAGCTAAAGCAATGATGGCCGCGTTACAATCATTATTAATTGAGAGGAGGTCAGCCTTGTTACGGCTGATACTCCTACTGTTCCATTGAACGATATTGAGAGCCATTATGAGACCGGCCAACAGGCTCAGATCCCTTAGGTAAAAGTGAATACAATAATCTCAAGAAATCGGCAGCGTTGGACGGTAAAGTAAAAGAGTTGTTAGCAAACATTTCAATGACTGAGGACACAATTGACAGAAGAGCAGAAACGAAATCAGAACGGGTATTGGGCAAGTCAGGGTTTTGGAAAACGCCATGATGGTTGCCTTCGGGGGCCTTTGAGAATGCCACACCATTGCCAGGTAGAGATTGATTGAAGCCTTCTATTACGGCATTATGGGCTTGTTGGTCATACCCATGAGACGAGGCAGGAGCGCGTTGCTTTCTCTGACTAAATACGGTTTTTTTGTAGGAGTTTTGCTGACTAACAACTTCATTGAAAGGACGCTTAGAGGTTGGGTGTTTTTTTTCAGCATCCGCATAAGAAATTCCCTCACCAGACATAGTCAGCTTGATAGAATGCTGTCTCACAAATTCGGGGCAATTTTTGTCGGTAGCTTTGTGCCGCCCGGTGCAATGAAGGCAACTCACATTGTGATCAGGAACACGACATTCATTAGCATCGTGAGGTTGGGCGCATTTAGCACAGCGCGGCTGAGACCGGCACTGAGCTTTAACGTGTCCAAATCTACAGCATTTAAAACATTGGACTGTTGGAAAATTATATATAGACACCTCTAGTGAACAGTTAAAAAGGAAAACTCTCTGAGGAAGAGACTGACCATCGAAGGTCAATACCACAGTTTCCGAAGGGGCCCACTGAGGGACACCACCGCTAAGATCTCTGACTTTATAATTCAGGCGCCTGGCCTTTATAACCTTTCCGAACCCATGAGGAGTTACCATTAGATCTGGGAGCTCCTCATTAGAAAAGTCCTTAGGGACACCCCTAACTATCCCAGTTCGCGAGACATTAAAAGAGGGGATGAACGACCTGTATTTTGCAGTTTCGATAACTGGATTTATGAGGAAGTCATTAGCTTTAACCGCGCTAATGAATTCCACACCCATCCTGTTCCTACCAATTTTTTTTATACCGCCTTCCTTAATACCTGAAACCTTTTTGGCAAACAAGAATTGACCAAACTTTATATGGTTTATATGGACACCCGAGTCCGGCTCCGCAACTTCGCGAACAACGTGAACCACAAAAGGCCCGCTATCCGATAAAATGTAAGCATTTCGGTGGGGCGACGGCGAATTTGTTGGGCTCTGCGAGTGACGCTGCGACTGATTAGGCGCAGATTGAGCAAGAGGAATTATGTTTTGTGAGTCATGCTGAGACACGGAGACTGACTCAGAACGTAACATTTTCGGCGGCTCTGTAGGCTCGGGGGAACTTGACTCATTGGCGATAGCCGAATGATCTCTTTTCCTAACAGGAACTGACTCTTCAATGTCCAAATAGCACGAAGGGGACGGAGGGTCCTCAATAATCTCCATTGAGTGTTCCGGAGAAGATAACCCCGACACCGGGTCAGTGATCCCGGGGTCAAAGTTACCACCAGACGCCATGATGCGACGCGGAACAGCCGGCAACAATCTCACATTAGAGATACTGCCGGCTCCTCCGGTAACAATCACTTACCCGTATATTATAATATACAAACCAACACCAACCAAACACCCACAACAAAACTACACACAAAAAACTACAGGTTTAACGCGTAAAAAATCCACAAGAACTTGAGAGCTCAAATCCGACAACGTGCGCCACTCAAATCCGAAGGTAGAATCCCCTCACACATAACTAATCTAATAATATTCGTACAAGACCGTAAACACCTGTAGAATATTACCGACATTACCCAGTGGTAGTTTACACTTGCCAGATACTGTCGGAAATTTCTTGCAGGTTGTTGCATAAGTTGCATTATAGTCTATGGTTTTAAGGCTTCCCCTTGGAACCATAGAACATAATTACTCCCATAGTTTGGTTGCTTAGAACTAATATTCCCTGGCATGTCTTAACACTTTTAATCTATGACTTTTATACCCCGGAGTACCTCATAACTTAAGAACATTAAGTTCGTCATGTGATCTTTATTGTACCTACAATGAGGAAAGAAATTATTTTACCAGATGTATTTGCCTACTCCGTTGAATGTAAGCCCCAAAAAAACATCAAATTAAAGTAATATGAGGAAAACAATAAAATCAAGTAAATAGAAAACGTAATTATATTTTAATATTTACAAGTTTAATGATTATAGAGGTACGTAATGTAACTATTAATTAAGTTTAATAATCATATCTAAATAAAAATATACTTGTGTACAGTGATACAATTCGATGATACAGACTGGGTTGCACTATACATTTCTTTTTTTATTTGATATTACTCGCGACTACAGTTCTGCCGTTTTAAGATGCCCGATTTGACGGCTGTGATCTTAGTAAGTACAAAATAAATGTGTTTGAGGTTATATTTTGTACTGCGCTGACAGCTGTCAAATCGGGCCTCTTAGAACGGCAGAATAATATGTTCCCATTATGCAGTCAGAGACAGCAAACTATTAAGCTGGGGACACAAAGCCCGGTACATGCGATTGCTAAGGCATGAAATAGATGTGTGGTATCACATATGCGGTAAAGCTTCGGGTTTTAAGGCATGCGACCATGTTTCCCTCAAAAGATAGTACAAAAAAATAATCAATAAATTTAAAACCCAGGTTTAACAAAATCTGTGTGGGATTCTCATCGCATTGTGCAACTTGACAAGAGAAATTTACTTTTCGGCCGCAACAGCCGACCGCAATTTTAAACGCACACGACGCTATCCTTGCCGAATTGGGATGTATAAGAGCTAATGATTGAATATAAATCTGTCAAAACATAATAATATAAGGACTGGCAGATTGCGGCGTTCAAAAGATTATCATTTGTTTTGTTAACGTTTTAAATTCCATTGAAAATTGTTTGCACATTCTGTGGTTTATTGGGCCTCGAATGTTAGGTAGCGCAGGCTACCCGCCGCTGGAATTATGCATGGGCTGCTGTAAGGCTAAATGTTATGGACTCTGCGGGGGGTCTGCGGACTCGGGGGGGTCGACGGCGCCGTTGGGCACCGGTTCCGGCGTCGCGGACGACGCGACCGCCGCCTGCGCCTGGCACTTGTTGCGCAACTCGAACACTTGCGTTATAGCGTCGCGGAAACACAGGAAATTGTAGTCTATTACACCTGAAAAAGTTCAACACGTATTTACAAATCAGGGCAAATGTATGATGGGCATGTGTTGATTATTTTATTCTTGGTTGTTTTTTTTTGTATTTAAGTGTATATGTATATTTATAGTTTTAGTATCCAAAGCATTAACCAAGAACTTGCTTTGGGAGTAGGTTAATTTGTGCAAGATGGCCCCGTACGTTTTATTGTATTTTATTTTTTCCTGCCATAATATGATGCTGTTGAACCTACACAAAAATATTGAGCAGCATGATTGAGAATGGGTTGGGCCCTGTTTGCTTCAATTCATTACATTTATAAATATTGTAGTCACCATTATTATAACTTATAAAGTAAAGGTGATTAAAAATATCTCAACTGACTCCTAGTTGACAGCAATTATACACACATTTACTTATTGGCGATTCTATTTCCACGCGGAAGGTTTAGGTTTAATCTAATTATGATATTAAAGCAACTTTACCTTGTTTTTGAAAGTTCTCTTCTCGCAGTATACAGACTAGTGCAAGAAACTTGTTGACTTCTCGTAGATATAAAACAGTACCATTGTTGAGTTTGATTAAACTTGAGCTTTGATTGTTAAATGTATTCACTTCCGTTTCATCCACCATACTGAAAAGAGAAATAATAAAAATACTAAATTATCATTGCTGTGCTTAACTATATTGTCCAGGCAACTAACATCCAAGAATCAGCATTAACACCTTCAACACTAAGCATTCTGATTTCCATACAAAACAGACCTGACTAGCAGGTTGTTGGCAGATTGGGATGACACTGTCAATATGTGTGTTTGAGTTGTACCTAATTGGCATTGTTAATTTCTGTTAAAAATGTTACAAATGAAGAATAATATACTTTGAATGACATTGATAATGACTACTCTACTTATAGAATCGTGAACTTACCCATAGATACACGAGATGTCTATGACGACGTCGATCATGTCGCAGCACAGCTCATAGCTCTGCATGTCCACTGGGGAGCTATCTGTTGCTATGTAAATTTTTGACACCACATCAAACAGAAATGCTTTTTCTATCCCTGAGTTCTATAACAAAGACAACAAGTTCATAATGCTTCAGTATTCACACAAATTATAAAATTTTGCTTAGCAATAAGTTAGACAGAACATCATATTGGGCATGATTAACAAATTTTATTTCAGCCAACAAAATTAGCAGCTATTGAATGCATCATACTGTGCTAAAATAAAAACATTTAAAATGTTCCAACTTTCACTCCTGACGTTCCATGAGCATACATACAGGCACGCCACAATCGAGTTACAAATCTTGTGTCAGTCAGTTAACGTTTGAAATCACTATGCCCAATGTCATTACATTGGGTCTTCAGCTTTAAGAATTTAATTTGATTTTTTATACCATACATTCCCTGTACACACAAAAAAAGGGAAAAGGGTTTATTATGTTTTGCACAGAACTACATATAATTTTAGTCCATAATGAATTATTCATACTTATAAAAAAGTAATGCCAAAAATAAATGTAATACTCACAGATATGAGTATGTTGAGTAGATTTTCTAATGTTGGTAATTGTGGTATTAACTTCTGAACTACTTTACTAAACGCTTCAAAGATGGAATGATCATAAATGGAAGTCAGGTGGAAGGACAAGTGCACATGGTCCAGGCCTGCCTCCGCAAGGTCATCTGTTGCTCGTTGGTGTATGTCTCGCTGAGATTCCATCTTATAATCATCATTAAGACCATCAACCTAGAAAGTAATATTAACTACAGTTTACTTTAACATCATTTGTTTGTAACGTTTATTTACTTAAAACTAATTTTTAAAATGTGTTTAGATAAAAACACTGATATGCAGTCATAAAACATCATAACATAAGTCTTGATATCTGTGCAATGAAGTTTAAATCAAATTTCTCAACAAAATATGAAAATACCATAAAAGAGATCCCCAAAAGTGAAATTAAAATGAAAATTGCCCATGAAATACAGATTATACAAGAGAGGTCTGATATGCACTGTGACATCATGTTACAGGTTGGCCATATAAACTTTATGTTAAATTATGTTTTCCAAGAGATAGGAACAAATCTTTATTGGCTTATATCTTTGTTATTACAGCTAATTAAAAAAAATCTCTACATGAATCTGCTTTTACAGAAGCTGTGAAAAAAAGTCATAAATATTCTCTTTTATCAAGTACTAGCGACCCGCCCTCGCTTCGCTTCGGTTTATTTGAGTTTTCTATAACACACGTACATAAAACAAAATTTATTATACATAAATACATTCCTCTTGAATCACTCTATCTACTAAAAAAACCGCATCAAAATCCGTTGCGTAGTTTTAAAGATCTAAGCATACATAGGGACAGACAGCGGGAAGCGACTTTGTTTTATACTATGTAGTGATTAATTAATAATAAGTTTGTTATCTACTAGCCCATATTCATTGCAAATGACACTGGTAATCTAGAGTCAACTAATATCTAAGTGGAGGTTGTGTACTTACTTTGTGGATAAACACTTCAAACTTAATGTTACTATTAACTCTATATGCTTTGGTGACTGTGAGCTGCAGCTTGTTTAATGCATCACCGTAATCATCCTGAAACATCACGCACATCATTAAGCTACGTATGGACAGAGAGGGTAAACACATTAGCAACATGTCTTTTGGTTTTGATTGACTGAAGGGGGCACGCAAAATGCACACATATTGTATTGTGAACTTGCAAAAATAGTAAAAACTTAAATCCCAAGGAAAGACGTAGGGTATTATTACCCGCAATAAACCATTTCTACATGGCCCAGGTCAAATAAGACGACAAAGTACACACTTACCTGAGCATCAATAACAAATACTAAGGCTCCACATCCACCAAAAATTGTGTCGGAGTCAAAAGTAGGATCAAAGAAATCTATTTGACCAGGAAAGTCCCATATTTGAAACTGCACAAAACTGCTATTGTTTATATCGTCTTTGACTATTTTGTTGGTGGATTCCAAAAACAACGTTTCATTAGGCGACATTTTGTGAAAGACCACTTTCTGGATTGATGACTTTCCAGACCTGAAACAATTAGCTAAATTTAGATAGGACCAACTTAGAAAAACAATTAACATTTTTAGGAAAGTTATAACGACCTTCTTAGTCCCATTAGAAGAATTCGTGGCTTATGGTCTTCTTGCAGTGACGTGTTGTCTCCATCTCCGTTCTGCTCAAAGGGTCCGTAGCTAAAGTCCTTGGGAAACGAACCAACGTCAAAACCACTGGGTTCATCTTGATAACTCTGAATCATTCAAAAATTGGACACACGTAAAATAACAGTAGTAGTGACTGTAAGATAAACGAGTTACGAAAACTTACCATTTTCACGTATCTTGTTATACATATGTGTTTCGTAAGATCTTAACAAACAATCCTTAAGATATAGTTAAGAAATCATTATATGAATCACAAATATTAAATCAAATTATAAAAACAAAACAAAAAGGGGGATATTGCGATTCGACCAAACTCATCAAGACTTTAGACGTGACATGACAGTAGTATCAGACAGACGTTAGGCCCGGTACACATTATCTTATGCCGGTTACACACGTCTTGAACTGTTTCTAAATTGCCATTTTTATTATTGTAAACCAGCAAATTATTAATGTAACGTAAAATTGGATCATGATGCCAATTTAACTACAAACAGCGCTCATTTATTCTTAAGTTTAGCTTAACAAGTTTTATACGGACCCTAGGAAAGTGTCGCTAAAAGCAGCTTATCATCAGCCAAACCATCGTCGCTTCGCTTTGAACTGTCAATAACTCGCGTCGTTTCGCGTTGGCGTGCAGTACGCTTACATAGAACACTGGGTTGTCTATCAACTTAAAACGTGTGAAACGGGCATATTTCTAGTGGTACGGCCACATAATTTAATGATAATTTTAAAGGGCGTTGATAACGTAGGTAAATATATCCATAATTCTTTGCCCTTGATAATACATGCTTGAAAGTAAATAGTACAATTTTGCCGAGTGTCCAGCTAAATTGCAAAATAACTACTGCTAATAAAATAAAATCTACGCATATGATTCATCGTTGGTAAGAGCATTAATCAGAGAAGTTTTCAAAGAACTCTAAATGCTTGACCTCTTTTAGTTTATTTTTTAAAGCCATGCTTTGATGGCCTTTTAGTTTTTATTTACATCTTTTTTACAACTTTACTGTGTCTAGGTTTTTTTTTTGTAATATTTTGCACAAGATATAAATTCTCACAGAACATAGCAAGACTCAAGAAAAAAAAATGGCCTGAATAAGTAGTCTGGCCAGTGAAAGATGAGAGTGAGATTTCTTAAGAACTTTTTACATGGCAACAAAAAAACGATTCTCAACTCAACCCACGTCAAACGCCATTTATTCGTCTTGATACTGAAGAGGCAAATAACTAGCATGCTCAATATGCTCATTCTTATTGAAACAAATATAAAAAAAACATCAAGGATCAAAATGATCACGGAGTACAAGCGCAGTACTAACTTGAAGTCCATAAACGTATGTTAATATTCCTTTTTCTGTGCGAAAGCAACATTTTTCTGTTCTTGTTTTTCGTAAAATCTTATCGTGCATTTTGCAAACTTTCCAGGATGGAAATTTAAAATCATATGTTCTTATTTTCAAAAGTAAAGTACTGTTAAGAAGAATATAATGTAGGTAACTAATTTAATCAGTGATAGTTGTGTTTTATGAATATTGCTTGTAAAATAAATTTATAAAAAATTACTTAAATCATAAAAAATTTATTTATATGTATATTTTTTTTGTTGAAACTTTCCGATATTATTTATATCATAGTACAGATATAGTTTCGTAGTACAATAATTACATGTGGACCTGATAAAAGCCTTTAAAAATATATTGTATCATAAGTATCAAAACTAATTTTAGCACTATACGTCAGGGATACCACACCTTGATTTTTGAATTTGACGCCATTTTTTCATTCCCACAGACTAGTACATGGCACCACTTATTCGCCGTATTTTTTTTCCAACCATGTGCCTAACATGTATATTAAACGAGCATGGTTTACTAACTACTCTGCATAGGACCACAGTCATGTCATGTGCTTCTTGTCACTGGATCGCACGGCACCATGTTTATAACAGAGGCAGAGTAAGTGACGAGTGGCTGCCGGCGGAGCGACAGGCCGGCGCGGCATAAGATAAGATGGTCTCCAGCGCCAGCGGACGCAGACACCGCTTGAGTAGCACGCACGTCCCTCCGCATAAAAAATTCAACAAGTAATTTTTACCTGCAATATAATTTTATTACGAGGAAATAAGATTTGTCCACTGATATAATTTCTCTGTCTTTGGTTTACGTAACATTCTTATTACTCTGTTAGTTATCTTTAACATTTGGGTAATCTTTATAAAAAAAGGTTGTGCTTAATTAATTGCTTTACGTACTATGTTATTGTAGCATTAACGACAGCCTTCCACTATGTTCGTAATATTAACCATCAGCATGTTTTAAATTTTTTCTTACTCCTATTCTTACTCCTGTGTCATTAATTTCTTATTCCAAAATTTAACAGTTAATTATTTTCTGAACGAGTTCATAAAAATTAGTGCCAAAACCATATTCATATTTCTAAATTAATCTACTTTCATGGGAGACTGTCATTTGTCACTCAAATAAGCAAAAAAAAAAGACAGGAATAAGACAAAAATGACCCAAAAGTCATATTTATTTGCTTTTGTATCTGACAGTCTGACTTTACTAAGTTTCTTTTCAAAACTTGTCAAAGTGGACGTGTATTTTGGTGCGCGCTAAACGATATTCAGTATTTCTGTTCTCCTGTGCGATGGCGAAGACAAAGGTAAGTTTCTATCATTTTACTGTATAGAAAAGAGTTTTCAGAGCATTTCTCTTGCGCATTTTATACTGTAAGTAGCTTGAATCAAGAATTATGACGGTGGGCAAATTAAGCCGTATATGTGACTTCCTGGTTGTCAATTTTGCCCGGCAAAAAAAGTGTGCAAGGGTTGTAACTTTTTATTGACGTAAACAAGCAATTATTGTACTTAACTCAAACTAAAAACTGTGATGTTGGTATATCATATAATATCATAAATAGATACAAACCTATGGTTTTGGAGTTTGTTTCTTTACAGAAAGGAAGGTTTCTTTTTTTAGGTATTATTTTTCAAGTACAGTTGACGTTTTATGAGAGTTTTTTTATTACAACGATAGTTAAACTTCGTTTCTAATTTTTTTGTTTGTATGCTGAATTAAACCAGTATGGAAGTCGGCACTGATGTGCAACTTTAAAAAGTTGCATAATTATATTTATGACGAGTGAATGTTCTTTCGAGTGAATGCTTAATTTTTCTTTCATTCCATGTTCACACGGCTTAGGTGGAATGACGTAAAAAAGAACATTCATCCGTAGTTTCCTTCAATATGGCGTTGAATGAATGATAAATTCGTAGTGGGAATGAATGATGCCGAAAGAAAATATCCAACACCGTTTGATCAATTCACTAATGAATTCATTCGGCACTTTTCTTTCACTTTGCGTTCAGACGTGTCACCTTAAGTGAAAGATGCAAAATGAAATATGAAAATGAACAAAAAATAAACCGTCTGATATCACCTTTAAGAAGATAGCTATAGTTTAGCAGAAAATGGGTGTGGGCAAACATGGACGCAAGTGAAGTTAAGTTTGCCCGCCATGAAAATCTTAAATTGCTTGTAATCATCAGATATCAGAATAGGCAGACCTAATTTGTCTAAACTTGATGCATGTTCATTCAATAATATATTCCCATCTTACTCACGCATGAATGAATATGCGTCAAGTTTAGGCAAATTAGCTCTGCCTATTCCGATCTCTAGTAATCATATATAAATAAGACTGAATTAACAACGGTAACGCAATTCAATGGTCAAAAGTCCACACCCTTGAAATAAAAACCATAGCGAAACATTATGAGTTTTTGAGAAAATCAACATAATAGTAAATATTTAGGCAATCTTGGACTGTTAGACGGTAAGAGAGTTTTGCTGGTTAACTGGTGTTTTTCGTGCATATTATTGTTTTGTCATTTATTTGATCTAGGTAAGAATAACGTGTCAGTTTGAACACAGCGAACCCGTTTTTTCGGTTCCAAAATGTTGGAAATTATGTACGTATAAAAAAGCGATCTACTCGTATATATTATAATCTTTAATTACGAAATTTATATATTAGGGGGCCAACGTAAGGTTATCACAGTAATTATTGTATGAGAATTCTTTACTAGGGGCATATTTGCTCGCCGCTGCATCGTTCAGTTTTGTGGTTACAGTGGCGTATGGGTTAGTGGTGAGCGGACGCAGGGGGCGCGACAGTCCGGCGAACAGGCGGTCGACGCTGGCGCTGGGCGCGGGCGGACGAAGGCGCCGGGCGCAGCGCACGCGCGCTCGCTCCGCGCCCTGCGCTTGCGCCACCGACCGCTGCAGCGCCGCAATGCTCTCTGTACGACCCGGAAACTCTTCCAAAGTATTGTAAACGTAATCAATATCGCAGGTCACAGTATCCACGATCTCTGAATCATCCAACGTCATACCAATATTTATTTTTATATGTGTTGCACCATCTCTATATATGAGATAAACTTTTGATTGGTCTAGAATTTTTAATGAAAACTTTTCATTTATTTTTAAAGCCTTCATTTTAATCTGGTAAGGCGTGTAAGGGTCATTCTTTTTCATGAGTCTCTCCTTAATTAAATTTTTGAACTCTATAGCCTCCATGTCTGTGGTATCAGTGGATTTCGATTTTCTTGGTTCTCCCGGGTAATGTATTTTTTGAATGCGAGGATCTCTGAATGGTAATTGAGTGTCGACCATGACATGCTGCAGCACGGGTGGGTCGTTCAGGACGTGCCACTTCCAGTGTGACTCGGGGCCGATGGAGCGGTCCAGAACAACTCCCTCGTTTTGGTTGTATTTTAACCTGAAAACATCGGAATCGCTTAAGGTTATCGCAGATATTATACAACTCGACATCGCTTAGACGTCAAGCCCTATTGACTCGCGATCAACCAGCCAGCACTTAACCAAAACGGCTTGGAAAAGATATAAGCAGCAGCAGATGCATGCAGTTCCGGTCTGTAAGGGCGTTCAGAATCAATAGATCGCACAAATATTTTTTAATGGAGTAGTTAACAATTTATTTCCGGACACCCGCCATGTTTATCGGATTTAGCTGATTTGGTCCGGTCGAGATCGCCGCGCGTCCCAAACTTTGCAGATCGAAGAAATTGATAGGCCAAATATCAGCCGGAGGACTGTTTGTCTGTGTTGCCATAACGCTAATGTAAATGATTATCAAAAATTGATAATATGACGTATTGATTCTATCGATCATTTTGACATTCCATTATATTCGTAACTACTCGTAAAGTACCATAATGAGTGTAAATACAAAAGTATGAACTTTTTAGCTTATTGGTAGGTACTTCAATAAGACCATGTTATTATTTGACTAACCGCATCACTTGGTTAGGAATGTTAGGATAAGCAATTCAGCCACTCAAAAGTAACGTTAGCACAACACTACTTGCAATCTACGTAACAACATTATAAAGTAACAATATACAAACTAATAAACTCACAAACTAATTTTTAGATGATTAGAATCCTACATCATCCCTGACTAACATTGGCTACTATTTATCCCGGAAAAATTAACGGTTCCCGTGGGATGACCGAAATACGAACTACATGTGGATGAAGTAGCTAGTTAGTATATAATCATAAGTCAATCTATGATACATTCATACTTTAAGTGCAGACACATAGATAATAGATTTACAAAGCATGCTTTACCGATAGACAGTCGCTACAAATTTGAATTCTATTTTTGGTAGATGTAGTGTCATTTATTGTATAAAAAAAAAATTATATCACCTGACAAATATATTTCAATATTTTCCACTTAATTCAGACGTTACCATCGAACCTATCAAAAAATACTTCTAAAATAAAATGATACGTGGTATTAAACGGTCGGTGCCGAGAAATAATTATCTTCGAAGTAAGTAATTAATTAAGTAAGTACATAATTTGTATTTCTATAAGGTTTTTCCTTACCTTACTGCACCATTATGGCCGTATACAACTCCATTTCCTGAATGATCAAATGTAGCTAAAACAATTCGCGGCCGCGAGCACCCACTTTCATCGGGTTCCCCGCTGCTGTACAAGACGCATCGCTGACCTGCTTTCATTTCTGGAAATATTATGAAAGTATGGTAGTTATAAAACAATATCAAAAGTACGACGGTGTTAAAAAACCCAATGAAAAGTTTTAAAGAAGTACATATCACGGGACAATCTCACACAAATTGAACTTTAGTCCCAAACTAAGCTATATGTAGCCAAATTACTTATATAGAAAAATTACCACTTAAATACATAGAAAACATCCAAGACTCGGAAAAAAAACACGCGCTCATCGCCCAAATATTTACCCATTACGGGAATTGAAACTAGCATCGTAGGCAGGGTCACTACCAACTAGGCTAACGCGTCGTCAGTATTGGCCGGTTCTTTGGAAAGATTGATTGATTCGCATTCCCATCTCCCAACCTAGCTTTCCGCCGAAGGTTGGATATTAAAACTTTTTTATGCCATGATCCAACCCACCCCAGATTGTATCATGACAATATAATATCCCTTTTAGTTTTGTTCTCAACTATCAGTAAAAAAACACACAAATTACAAATATTTTTTGTTATTATTTTATAGTAACTATAGCAAATGGCAAATATCAAAGGTTAGGACTTAGAGCGCAATAACCTAAGGTACAGGTTTTACTTTTTGTGCAGGTAAGTGTAGATTATTCCGCACCTTCAGCATTGTAGTAGTCGAAAGCCAGGTTCCCGTTTCGGTAGAACAAGCAGCCCCGGCCGTCGTCGTAGACCGTCGCCATCGTCTCTCCGGAGTCGTAGAGCATCTTGCCTTTCCCCTTGTTTTTCGTGAACCAGTTGAACTCGGGATGAGAAGGGTGCATGCGGTATACATTTAACTAGAGATCATAACAACGTTTAAGTTTCCCTTAATCCTGAATACTTACTTGATTTATTACAATTGATACCTACTGTTTGAACTGCGTACGATTACATACATTTTGTATTAGAGTATATGATTTTGTGTTAGCACTGGTAAAAAGGCTGTATTTTGTCCTTACTATTAAGGGTCGGAGGGACCCTGTTCCTTATAAGACAGGTTTACCTAGTTTAGAGAACAGGAACCTAACTCCAAGCCTAGCGAAATTTTCGCTAGTACTAGATGATTAGGTATACCTACTACAAAAATGTATTACCTACTTATGTACTATTCTGCCTATACTTATACTTATATCTTAGTGATACACTAATGTGCACTAGGCTACTCATAAATGATGGATTGATTGATTAATTGACTGCAAAATAATCAAACAAAAGTTGTTTAATAACAGTAAGGTACCTGTGTGTCGATATGATAAGGAACCAATTACTTTGCGTACTACTTTCTCGGTGGGTAGCTGAGTCCATCCCATATCTATAAACTTTCGATCCGACAAGGCGAAGCGGATTATACCGTCACGTTCTTCCACCTTTAAAATACATGATAAAAAGGTTAAAAATATTTATGAAGTGCATAATGAAATGGGTACTAATGACTAAAAATTAAGAAATAAGTTTGGTTCAGAATGTTTAACGAGAGGTCTGCGGTGGGTTCGATACGCTTTCGATAATATTAACTCACCTGTATGTTTTTTTTTTCAGATCCCTGCATTCATTTTCAAATACCTACCGTGAAAATATAAATTCCTACCGTGAAATACGCCAAATTTGCCTCCAGGGGGATCTTTGCCCGAAATGCAACTTTAGAAACAATCCGTAAATGTAGAAAATTTCAAGAGATTTATGGCAATCGTACTGTTTTTAGTAGTAATTTTTATTTTTAATTTAAATAGATTATATATGTGGTTAAAGAATTATTAACAAGTTTTTAGAGTTGTTAGTAATTCTGTAGCTCTGCCTACCCCACTCTGGCAATAAAGGCGTGGGCGTGTATGTAAGTATGTATATATCGCTGCTTAAATACAAAAGCGCCGCAAAACAAAAACAGATATAGTTTTTGAGATTGAGTTATCAAAAATTTCTAGAAGGAAAACCATTTTGCTCGTTTTTCATACCTATCATACTGTTTACACATTATTGTCATAAGAACTGATTTTACTTACGTCACTAATTTCATCAGATTCTATAGTGGGCGGCGGAGGTGCGACGTCCTTATGACCTTCTTTACCGGAAATAAAATTTCGTCTCTTATCTACAAATTCTTTTTTCTTGAGAATACGTTCAAACGGTTTTTCTTTCTTTGCTTTTGAGAATAAAACTGTTTCCTTTAGATAATCTTTATTAAATTGCTTTGCAGTCTTAATAGCTTCAGATTCATTAACTGTTCTCTTTATTTTCTTGTTAATGGTAGGTTTACCGTTAGCAGATTCCTTTATAACTGTTTTTTTATTTTCATTTACTATCCCTTTAAAGCCTAGTTTAGACTTATCCACTTGTTTAGCTTGCTCTTTTAGTTTAGTTTCATTCCCTAATTTAGTTTTGTGCACTAGTTTTGGTTTATGGCTCGTTGTACGTTTGTCTCCTAGTGTAAGTTTATCATGTAGTTTAGGGTAATACTCTGTGAAAAATAAAAGTTCAGTAGGTGAGTTAATCATGGAAGCAAAATTATGTTGCTCGGACTCGGAAATGTATGTTGACGAAAACATTTTATTTCTGTTAAAATAAAACAACTGCACAAGCTAGGTCAAGAGTTCACAACTTTTTCACACGCTGCTTGGCTTAAGAGGTTATAGTTGTTTCATTCTATACATATATGAGCAGATTATGTAATTTTGCATTCGGATTAAGTCTGATGTAGCCAGCAACCTTACTGACATACCTATTAGCGCAATTGACAAGATTTCATATTTTCAAGACTTTAATTTTATTCGTTTTATAGATACTGTTTGGAAGGAGAAAGACACTAATAGTTTAAAATTTTCTCTAGAATGAATAATTATTTAATTATTAATTTATTAACATGTACTTATTCTAAAAGGGCGTAACTTCATTTCTACGACACAATGGACATATTACGTTAGTCCAATCTGTATAATTATAAAAAAGTATCATGTCAACCGATAAAGGGCCACTTGCACGAAAAGTTTAACCCTGGGTTAAGACACTAACTCGAGTTAAAATGACAGTTATCGTATGAATCTGACGTCTACTAACTCGAGTTAGTGCCTTAACCCAGGGTTAAATTCTGCGTGCAAATGGCCCTAAGTCTCTATCCATCTGTCAATAGTGTCAATGTCTAATTTGAAGTAATGACAGCTTTTTTTCTCGTGAAAAAGGCAATGGTATTATATCTATTCAGGCATAGTATTGGTAAAACTCGATATTTTTATTAAGTTACTTGTAATTTTGAAAATAAAGAAAAATAAATCTAAATAAATATTTTGCCGTGTTCAGGAGGTAAAACCCTTTCGATTCGTATAGTAATTTGCAGGTGTCACCAAAATGAAATGTTGTCAATTGCTTGCGAACTAAGTACCTAATGTAAACGTCCGAGTGCTCGACATGTCAACATAAAATATTTATTAACGTTGTGCTATTATGTCCATTTATAGATCTACTTACAACAAAAAAAAACAATTGTTTTGGGAGATGTAACTTTTACTTTTGTTAAGTAAATGGAATTTGTTTTATACACTGACTATATCGATATATCGATATATCTAAATTTCTCTTTTTTATTTAAATTGGTCAATCGGATTGTACGATTAAATATCAGATGCTTTTACTGGCGGTCCATTTCTTGAATTAAATCGTAATTCAAAGAATGGGTCCAAGTACTAGTACAACGATGTGCACTCGTACGGCCTTACTACTGTTACAGTATATTTTGCAATGTTCTTATAGTTCTTATTGTTAACATTGCTAGGTGGTTGAGGAGTTCCATATGCTAAAACTGTTAAACATACTTACGTTTATTTATTTAAAGCCGAGTAACTTCCTATAATATAAATAGCTACTACTACTAGCTTAATAGCTTCAGATTCATTAACTGTTCTCTTTATTTTCTTGTTAATGGTAGGTTTACCGTTAGCAGAATCCTTCAAAACTGGTTTTTTCTTTTCATTTACTTTCCCTTTAACGCTTAGTTTAGACTTATCCACTTGTTTAGCTTCCTCTTTTAGTTTAGTTTCATCCCCTAATTTAGTTTTGTGCACTAGTTTTGGTTTATGGCCCGTTGTACGTTTATCTCCTAGTGTTAGTTCATCTTGTAGTTTAGGGTAATACTCTGTGAAAAATAAAAGTACCTACAGTGTAGGTGAGTTGGTAGTAAGTCGGAATCGGAAATGTATGTTGACGAATACACCCGAGAAACTTCCTATAATATAAGTAGGTAGCTACTATGAGTATAGTGGATTTGAACGTCCACGTCAGGTTATAAAGTCATCAAGTATTGTTATGTTAACGTAGAAAAAGCTGGTGATTTTTGTATTGAGGTTAGTTTTTTATCTGCAAAGGGGTGCTCGCCCTTCTTCGTAAGTTACCCGCTTTTTACCTAGGTGCCTACATTTACAGGCATAGGAAAAGTTTGCCCTTTATTAAAACTACTTAGGATAGGAGGGTTCCAGTTCTTGGACCAAATGGAATAATGGCCCATAATCCGTACAGCGGCCAGTGCGCGGATTCATAAATATACATATAATTAGAAATTTCATTGATTTCTAAACTTCCGCAGAATGGCAACAAATAACAAGTACCTACCCGCGTTTCTATTTCCTTCCAAGTTCACAAGCGAAGAACTCTTCTGTGAGCGTACTGTTTTAACCTGGTTTTGCGACTTCATTTTAAATCCCATAGAGGTCCGTTTACCGTCTGAGAGTTTCATATTTTCGACTGCAATATTAATCCTTTCAAGATCACTGTCGCGGTGCTCTCCTAACAGTTTCTTTTTATTGTGATCTTTTGCTCGTAAGTCATGTAATATCATCGATGAATTGTCATCATGTCTCACCGACTCTTTATGTTCTGATGGAAATACTAAGCGAAAGCTTTGGTCATACATATTTTCTTTTATTTCACAAAATGTTTCATAGAAGTTGGCATTAGATTCGTATTGTTGGGAGAGACCTGGGCAAGAACAAGCAAATTTTATGTGTTTTCTCTCTAATGTTATTTGCCCTGGTAAGAATATCCTTTTCCTCGTTGATGTTTCTTCTCGGACACTTATTATTGGACCATTTTTTTCTTTAGCTATTTTGTATAAATTTGATTCGGAATTAGAGAGTGTTCGTATTTCTAACGGATTATCTTCAGTTTCACTTTCTACCTTAGGTCTATGTTTTTCTTCATCAATTTGTTTAGCGGAAGAAATAAGAAATGTCTTCAAAATATCTTCGCATTTACAGGTACTAAATTGATCAGGCTGCATTTTAAAACCACAATGAGTGCAAACCCCCAATGTTTCTTTGTTATAAGATGCTAAAATATTTCTTAATAATATTTTTGCTCGTTCATGAATATCGATACATCGTAAACAGGTGTTTTGACAATGATCTGAAAATAAATAAGGTATGTGTGAGAGTCGATATTTAAGTACAAATATTTCCTGCATCGATCGTGAACATCCAGTTTCACTTGATACGAGTGTCATTTTGTCGCTGATTTTGTGTTGTGTTTTTTTTGACATTAAGTGTCGCCATACTCTCCCAATAAGTAGGTACTCTCCCATCCTTTATACTTCTACTTTTATGTATTGATTATCGACTGTCGACAGAACTACTTTAATTCTACTATACTAAGTAAGTAGTTAAAGTAATAGTAACTATCTAAAATCTTCTAGTTCTAGTGGTGCTTTGTTACTAATAATTATAAATTCAGGTAGACGAAAGACGTTTTGAAGAAATGCCAGATAAAGCTACGATAGTCTCAAGTGCCAAATGCGACCATAAGCATCAGTTATTGGTAAAAAAGTCGGATCATGTTGCCAATTTTACTCCGATCAGCACTCATTTTTTTTACTGACCTTCAACTGCTGTTCCTACCGGTAGGCAACTACTTTTTAGTACTTATTAAGAAGTCTTACCCAATGATTTTTGACTACCTAATACTGGTGGAATTTCCGCATCATTGACGTCACGTAATATAGAGTCATCCATACTTGTATCAGTTTTAATTTTCTAAAGGAGTGAAAAAGTGAATTTAATAAAGTGGTTAGAAATATTATAGGTACCT
Source organism: Acleris laterana (assembly GCA_963966035.1). Taxonomy (NCBI): domain Eukaryota; kingdom Metazoa; phylum Arthropoda; class Insecta; order Lepidoptera; family Tortricidae; genus Acleris; species Acleris laterana. Next base: position 13,316,873 of record OZ014440.1, read on the forward strand.
AGTACAAATAGTAAGTGATAAACTTACATCTGGGTGTAAAGCTAAAACGGACGATATCGGCGTTTCATTATTACCTTAAATTATCTCAAACTGAGTAATCTCCCGTCTTGACTTCATTAACTTTACTTACTACAGTCACATTGTTTTTTTTTGTCCAAAACAGAAACGTGGCTGTGTTAGGTTCTTAGTTATAACAACATACAGCAATCATAAAGTCACTCAGAAAAATGTGTAATACATTCCCAACTTCATAACGCAGTTACATTTGGTTACTTCGCAATTTTAACCCAAAGAAACCAAATCTACCCTCGTTCTGAATATTGTAAATGAGCATAAATATATTTTAAAATAAAAATATTTAATTGTTTTTATACTCACCAATTGACAAGAACAGCAAAACTGTTATTAAAAAAAAACCTTGCAGCTACCCGTCGGATTTATTTGCGGCCATCTAGCTTGCATAAAAAAAGGATATAACGTGTTGGTATCGTGCGTCATCCTACAATTCGCCTTCACCCTAATCTATGCCAAATTACAGCTTTATAGTACCTACCAATAGTCTCTGACCTAGGCTAGACCGCGGACAGACGAACATTGCGAAACTATAAGGACTCCTAGTTTAACCCAAAAAACGGAACCCTTATGGTACTATCAGCCCAATGGAACCCTGACCCACCATAGAACGGTGTCACAGTGACATTATAAAACAATTTGTTTGACACTTCTTATGACTTGAATCATAACGTCTCTGTGACACAGTTCTATGGTGGGTCAAGGTTCCAATGGTCTGATAGTACTTCGGTGTTGTCTGTCTGTGTGGCACAGCAGTTTTTCTCAACAACTACAAAACCTATCAAATTTCATTTGTCATAGTCATAGGTCATCATAGGTGTTTGTCTTGCTTGCCTGCATCTATTTATGTTTATAAAATAATAATAATTGGAAATGGTATGGATTTATAGAAAGTAGTATCTTATAAAAGTGCTTGATTTGCACATTTTTTTTTTGTCAATTACTAGTTTTAGATATATGACACAAAAACGTAACCCCCCCCCCCTCTCTGATCTCTTAAGTTAACGCGCCAAAAAATCTGAAATAATTGACTTATAGGTATGCGCGTAGGCATAATCGGATGTTATGGCAGTTTTTAAATAAGTTTTTTGTTATACATAGAGGCGTATGAGAAACGAGATATTTTGTTTATTATTTTATTTTTGTGTGCTTTCTAGTTTATCTTTAAGTCTAATTCGACTCCTTACAAGTAACACATCGACATACCAACCTATTGTTGATCGAAGAAGTAACATGAAGAAACTGTTACATTATTTTTGTATAAAATTTAGTAGGTACAGTCACCACCCGCGAATGTTACGCCACTTGCCACTCTTCTTAATTTAACCGTGTAATGCATTTTGGGTTGACAGCCGACTTGACATATTACCCGAGTGTAGTACACGGCTAAATTAAGAAGAGTGGCAAGTGGCGTAACATTCGCGGGTGGTGACTGTACCAATGGGTATTTATTGCCGTGGTTTGATTAGGAATAAATTCGATTTGGCTAGGTTTAATTTTAAATTATGATCTTCTAACCGGTCCTATACTTGCGTAAGGGTAACTTTTGTATTTGTTGTTATACTTATTATAAGTCCTCTCTGTTATTATTAAACTGGAAAATTACTGTGATGTCATCTACATAGAGTATTCTATTATTAAGAATACATACATACATAACTTCACGCCTGTAATCCCAAAGTGGGATAGGCAGAGTTACCTACAACTGTAAAAACTTGTAGATAGTTCTGTAACCACATTTTGCACAAATGGGCTAAGATGTTTACCAGCGTATTAGTGACAGGTTGCAAGCCCATCGCCTAATCTATTAAGAATAACCGTCGGCAAATCTCTAAATAGTATACTTAAATTAAAGTCGCTACTTTGTCTTTGTCTGTCTGTTTCTCTACTAACTCCTAAACCACGCAAAGGCTTTTGATACAGTTTTCACTGTCATTTAGAAAATTTATTCGGAAGGGTTTATATGTAGGTTCATTTTATTCTAATTAAGTGGTAATATAGTTGAGAAAACTCATTGTTTTCTTATCAAGGCATAGAAAAATCGTTTTTCGGGCGTTTACATTGCTTACGCTAGCTAAACCTTAAGATATATCAACATAATGTACGGCCTAGAACCTAGAGAAAAGTCAGCGATGGCAATATGTCTATCTCCTAAGGTTGACTCAAGGTAACCATTTTTATCTTTAACATTTTACTAAAAAACATTAGGTTATATATTTGTGTAGTAATTGTGTCATAAATAAGTGCAACAATTATACCACAAAAGTATCGAAAAACAAGGATGGAGTTTATTTTTCCGATAAGCATAGTTAAGTCGTAGTATTATTCTGTTTATGTGAGTATGCCTATACCCGTCCTTGATAAATGGGCTATCTAACACTGAAATATTTTTTCAAATCGGACCAGTAGTTCCTGAGATCAGCGCGTTCAAGCAAACAAACAAACAAACAAACTCTTCAGCTATATAATATTAGTATCCTACCTACCTATCTTTCTCCACTCTTTAGGAATTGTATTGTTTTAAACCAAAGATATATAATGAATGTAAAGTCTGTTTCTCGTCAGACTGCCAATTACAATAACAAGTAAGGTACGCTTGGCAGTAATATTGTCTTTAGATAGAGGATGAAATAGTGAGGAGAATACTTTTACCTCTAATTAGTTTATTAAAAAGGTTGAATATATATTCCTCGTCATCATCTTATTATTATGCTGGGTGCGACAGAGACCAAAAACCTCTCTTATCAATCAAATCTATCAACCATCACTTCATTTTCATGTCAAATATATTTCGAAAAAGTAAAATGTATATCACAGGCTTCAGTCAGTGTCATGGTAGATTAACTGAAAGTGTTTGTCATCAAAAAATACCAAAATAAATACAGATTATTATCTCGAAATAAACATGAAGACAATGATTAAGTGTATATGACCATGCTCAACCTTCAAAAGTACGCGAGTATGGAGTAAAAATGGTAAATTGATTTGTTTACATGAGTGACCGAATGAATAGAAACAGACTTTAGATTCCGTGTAGCGAACTGTCAAGCGTCCCACCCTACTCTTCTGTGTACCTTGTCTATTTAACGTCATGTTTAAACTGTCATATGAAATTGTCACACCGATTAAAGTGACAAGGTAGGTAGGTACTAAAGTGTAAACATATTTGTGATTTCGACTGTACCTACAACACAGCTTGTAGCCAAATGCTCATTGATCTATGCCTGACACGTGAACCATACTAAATTAAAGACGAATAGATAGAATAAGCGTGTAGTTGGATAAATAATTAGGAATAAGTGTCATTTCATTTAGTCGGTTTACTGTTGTTCACCTTCTGCTCACCCGTCGGTCGTTTTTTTAAATGTTAGTCAGAAAATACGCAGCTTCGACTAGATAATTGTTTAATAGTAAAAATAGTTCTTGTGATCTTGTGCAATGGCGTGTGCATTTCGTTGGTGCAAATCCCGAATGGGACACTGAGATAATGAACCTCCAAATATAAGCTTTCATAGGTGAGTGGCGATTTAACCAAATCTGTTGATTTTTGACCAATAAATATGGCCGTTTTGCTAGTATAACTAACTACAAACATTATCATGGTATTAAGTATATAATTATTTTGGTACTTATTACTTATTATAATGGTATTTCGTCTTGTGCATTTCTACGCATTTTTAGATTTTCTTTCGGAAATAAACAATAGTGCTTCCAAAATCGATATCGATAAGTTAATTATCGATATTTTGATTGAGTGAATGAGTAAATATGTGAATGGGTATGTGTTTAACTATCGAACATTTAGGGTCTGTTGTTTGATCAGTAGTTAAACAAACCAATTGTTAAAATTCGAAAAAGGAATTAAAAATTTGACACATTTCCTTGAGATTACTACTTCAAATTTTCGATTCCTTTTTCGAATTGAAAATTTCACACATTTCCTTAAGATTCCTTCAACATGTATAATATGCCTATTAATAAGTTAATATAATTTATCGACAAACTGCACATAGGCTTACGCACACTAATGAAAAGTGACATACACTAAGGCCGGCCTTACACTTGTAAGTTTTACTTACGTAAGTAGGGACACGGCTATCTGTTAGAATGAGAAAAAAATATTACTATCTTAGTCTAACAAATAACTGCGTCCCTACTTACGTAAGCGGGTGGTAGGACCTTGTGCAAGGTCCGTCCGGATCGCTACCACCATCTTATCCATTAACCTACCGCCAAACAGCAGTGTTCGCATTGTTGTGTTCCGGTTTGGGGATAAGACAGCCGGTGAAATGACTAGCATAGAGGCATTCCATCTTAGCCTCAGGGTTGGCAACGCATTTGCAGTCTTAGGATTGCATTGCAGTCTTGTGATTGCGAATGTCTATGGGTCACAGTTTCCACTTACCATCAGGTGGTCTGTGTGCTCGTTTGTCTACTCGATGCCATAAAAAAAAAAAAAAAAAAAAAAAAAAGTAAATTTACCAAGTGTAAGGACGGTCTAACACACCATCAAAGTGGTACACTTTTGAAAACGGTCATGACTCTTTTTAACGAAGGGCATTTGTAACGGGTGCGAAGCAAGTGCGAAGAGTATGGTGTTTTTAACCGTTGTTTTACTCCCTCTATGTTTTCCTACCTATATGTATAGTACATTAGACATACCCTTATAATCTGTGTTGTATTGGTATCTGTGGTTGTATTGATCTAGATGGTGTTGATTACACGGATTGGTTATTTCAATATTTTCATAGGTTCTTAATTTGATAGATTCAAATTATTGTTTGTAGCTGCAAAATAATAAAATAAAAAATAAAAAAAGTATGTAAATATCAGGGGATGAATAATTTTAATATGTGAAATGGGTTAGTCACGAGTTATTCGAAGTGATTTGATTACAATCAGTTCAAGACTCATGGAGCCATCATGGAGCGCAAAGTCGAGTAAGTGTTGACAAAGAGTGCGTAGCCGGTAGCCGCACCATCATAGCAGAGGCACGAATTATTTTGTGATAATCTTACAACACACAATACATCTAAGGCGATGCCTTCAAAGATATATAGGACGCACCAACGTAGACGATGCAGACCAAATGCGATCAGTTGAAGAGCACCTTCGAAACTACTTCAGCACGCTGATAGACTTCTTCTCCCCGGGCAGTGTTTTGCGCATAATAGGCATAGTTGAACCCCGTTCCGAAGATGGGCCACGTTATCATGTTGCCCAAACCGGGGGAGAAAATCTTATACACAGCTATCAGCCATCACCCTCGGGCCATTCATCTCGACGTTGTTCGAGAAATTGCTACTCACCCAACTGGCCCCACATACCCATTCCCGTCAAGAACAATTCAGCTTCCCCGATGCTCCAGCAATCCAAGGATCTGCACCACATGTCGGTAGCCGCCAAAGGGCGCATGTTGGCGCATGTAGTTCTGCAGTTCTCTTGAACATGAAAAACTCAGGCCTGGAAGACAAGGTCGAAACGTTCTCGGTTATGCGCAGACTGGGGAAGGTCATTCAGATCTTCCTCTCGAACAGAAAGAGCAGCCGGAGTCCCCCAGGGAAGCTGCCTTTCACCGGTCTGCTACACCAAGTACACTGACAACATCCCTGTCGTGTCTGTTCACACCTGACCACGCGCCCTCTTTGGAACACGAGCACACCATCGTCAAGCTCCAACACAAATTCGATGCCCTACCCAGTTTGGCTAGCCATGTTTTTACCATCAATGTTGCGAAGAACCGTCGCTTTAGTCACACAACTACGTCAAATTTACACATACCAAAGTCTGGTCTTCTGTCCGCCGTTCCGTCTGTATGAGGTTTAACTCTTTAAAATAAAAATAAACTTTAGTAGGCTTTGTAGCAGTAAACTGTTTATCTTGTCGCTTTAACGCCTAGGACAGATTAGTGTAGCAGTTCAACCCCAACTGCGGCGATGTCTGTATTTTGTGGGGTGTAATTAGAGAAAGGTTTTTGGGAGGAAGTTGAAAAGCATTTTTAGATTTAGAGATTCGTTTCCAAAATATTAAAGTGGTATTTATTGTTAGAGTCAACCCTACTTGAATTACAAAATTAGCTGGTACTTAATAATGGCTGGTAATAACTACAAGTACCAGCTAATTTTTTCATGTTAGCGGCGGAAGCTTTCACATGCTCAGACCCCAGTTTTTTTTATCGATTTAGTACGGAACTCTAAAAATGTATAGACTGTTCTCACTAGAGCGGTTCTTTATGAGTTGAGTTTCTGTTTTTAGGCAGCGATGTTATCGACGTGCCGGTCTCGGTCCCAGTATTCCATGCGGACACTTTACCAAAGATGGCGAATCGATAAACACCGGTCTTGTCCTGTATGATTTTTTTTTGCACGCAGAGGTAAGAGAGAATAATCTATATATCAGTACTTACGACTTAATACTTTATTTAATTATTTTGTTGACTTCCGTAGAAATCTAAGTCAAGCCAGAACGTATTGCAAAATAGAAAACATGTGAAACTCTCATCAAGGAATACTCAAAGATCATTTGGTAAGACGACTACAAATAAGTGATAAGCTATGCTACCAAACCAAGTTCACACGTCGAAACTGTGCTGCGATACGAGTACAGTGTAAAATAAAAATAAAATAAAGATATTTTTTATCCATGGGCATTTTTGATGCGTGACCTAAAATTATAATTCGTATCCAAGAGATGTAATAGGTAAGTACAGTACAGGTCAGTACTATAAATTCCTTGGTATTTAATCTTAGTTATTCTATAAAAACAGGATTGACAAAGTTAGACAGCTAAGCCGAAGCTGGGAGCACTTAATTTCAATGAACGCTTCTGTTCCATGGCGGAATTTTTCTGCCTGTGTTTGTGTCCCACTGAAGGGCAAAGGCCTCCCCTCTTTTTCGCCATTATTCCCTACTGATTGCATTCTCCCGACAGTCAGTTTGAAACATTGCTATATATTTTTACAGTTCATATGTTACATGTGAATTGGCAAATTGTACAATAATAAGTGAAGACTGACAGTAAGCGGCAAACTACGCGCTGGCCTAGTGGGTAGTGACGCTGCCTATGAAGCTAGTGGTCCTGGGTTCGAATCCCGGTAAGGGCAGATTTGTGTGATGACTTCGAATACTTGTTCCTGAGTCATGGATGTTTTCTATGTCTTTAAGTATATATTTCTCTAATATAAGTATTTATATCGTTGTCTAGTACCCATTGTACAAGCCTAGAGCTTAGTTTGGGACTAGGTCAATTGGTGTGAGATTGTTCCCTTATATTATTATTATTATCGTTATTATTATATACATTTTTATCTTACACGTATTTTATGTTAAATATGTTTCAAAATTAATAAATAGCATAATAATATGACGAAAAAACGTAATGTAGACGTAACATTGTTTATATTATAATGTTGTTTATTTTCAGAAAATTGTATTGAGACCTGTCCTCGTTGTATAAATATTTGTAAACGTACTAAAGGATTGCTGAATAATATTTCAACGCTCGGTAAGAGAAAAACATTGGGTGTTTGCAGTAATTGTGGTACTAAAATACAAAACAATCCATCACGCTGTAAGTGCAATGTTATATTTAATAAACTTCTGAATTCTGCCGCAAAAGACTTAGATATTGATGAGCATAACATTAAAACGTGTGACCTATCAATACCACACCGTTTTACAACTGGATTTTTAAAAAATGAATCGAGTTATGATATCTTAAAACTGCAAACGTACTCAGACTCTTGTTTAAATAAGGCATTAAAAAAATATTATGGGCAAAAATCTTCTCAAAAACCTACAGACAGACGCCAAGTTAAAATAAAGCCTCTTTTTCAATCAGAAATAGACTTGTCAAAATTATATATTACACAAATCTGTCATTTATTGCTACAAGAGCAAAAAGCTCTGGGCTTCCGTAAGACTCGTCTTCGAATACGAAAACAGCCTCATGATCAAGCTTTCCAATTTCATTTCATATTTCCATCAGAAAAGAAGGATCTTGATTCTACACTGCAAGTCAATTCATCACAGCTCTTACATGAGATTCAAGCAAAAAGGAAGACAAATATACACGAAAAGAAAAGCTTGAGCGCAAAAGCGAATAAGCAAACATTACCGTGGCAGAGGGGTTTTTCAATTTCAAGTTTACAAGGGAAATCTATAGAGTCCTTACACGAGATACATGCAAAATATGGGAATATAAAAACACCAGTAGACAAAATATTAGAAGAGCGACACAGTAGGGACCTCGAAAAGAAAAACCTTGGTGCTAAAATAAATAAACAAACATTACCCTGGCAAAGCGATTTTTCACTGTTGAGTCTGGAAGGAAAAACTTTGGAGCTCTTACATGACATACGAGCAAAGTATATGGAGACAAAAATACTAGAAGATAAAATACTAGACTTTGGGAAGAAAAACCTTGGCGCAAAATCAGATAAACGAATATTACCCTGGGAAGGGGTTTTTGCACGTCTGCAAGGAAACTCTTTAGAGGTCTTACACGACATACATGCAAAATATGGGAAGATAAAAACACCAGAAGACAAAATATCAGCAGAGCGACGCAAAAGTGACTTTGAAATGAAAAATCTTGGCGCAAAAACAAATAAACAAATATTACCATGGCAGAGGGATTCAACACCTTTGGGTCTGGAAGGAAACTCTTTAGAGCTTTTACATGACATACGAGGAAAATATAAGAAAACAAAAATACTAGAAAATAAAATATTAGCAGAGCGACGGAGCGGTGACCTCGAAATGGAAAACCTTGGCGCAAAAACAAATAAACAAACACTACCATGGCAGAGGGATTCTCCACTTTTAGGTCTGGAAGGAAACTCTTTAGAACTTTTACATGAAATACGAGGAAAATATAGGAAGACAAAAAAACTAGAAAATAAAATAATAGCAGAGCGACGCAGCAGTGACCTCGAAATGAAAAACCTTGGCGCAAAAACAAATAAACAAATAGTACCATGGCAGAGGGATTCTCCACTTTTAGGTCTGAAAGAAGAGTCTTTAGACCTCTTACCTAACATACGAGGAAAATATAGAAAGACGAAAAAACTAGAAAATAAAATCTTAGCAGAGCGACGCAACAGTAACGTTGAAATGAAAAACCTTGGCGCAAAAACAAATAAACAAACAGTACCATGGCAGAGGGATTCTCCACTTTTAGGTCTGGAAGGAAACTCTTTAGAACTTTTACATGATATACGAGGAAAATATAGGAAGACAAAAATACTAGAAAATAAAATATTAGCAGAGCGACGCAGCAGTGAGCTTGAAATCAAAAACCTTGGCGCAAAAACAAATAAACAAATATTACCATGGCAGAGGGATTCGACACCTTTAGGTTTGGAAGGAAACTCTTTAGAGCTTTTACATGACATGCGAGGAAAATATAGGAAGACAAAAATACTACAAAATAAAATATTAGCAGAGCGACGCAGCAGTGACCTCGAAATGAAAAACCTTGGCGCAAAAACAAATAAACAAATATTACCATGGCAGAGGGTGTCGACACCTTTGGGTCTGGAAGGAAACTCTTTAGAGCTTTTACATGACATAAGAGGAAAATATAGGAAAACAAAATTACTAGAAAATAAAATATTAGCAGAGCGACGCAGCAGTGACCTAGAAATGAAAAACCTTCGCGCAAAAAAAACAAAACAAACACTACCTTTGCAAAGGGACTCTTCACTTTTAAGTCTGAAAGAAAACTCTTTAGAGCTCCTAAATAATATACAAGCAAAATATGAAAATAAAAAAAGACAATTAGAACTCATCAGGGACATTGCACGGCAGAAAGATTATTCGCTTTTAAGCGTGGAAGCTAAATATGAGGAGAAAAAAAGAAAGTTAGAAAAGCAACGCATCAGGGACCTTGAAAATAATAAATTTGATGCAAAAATAAAGAAACACAGATTACCCTGGCAGAAAGAGTCTTCTCTTTTAAAGCTAAACTATGAGGAGAAAGAAAGACAATTAGAAGAGCAACGCAACAGTGACCTTGAAAGATATATACTAGGGGCAAAAACAAAGAAACATGGATTACCCAGGCAAAAAGATTCTTCGCTTGTAAACCTGGAAACGAAATATGAGGAAAAAGAAAAACATTTGGGAGAGCAACGCAACTGGGACCTTGAAAAGAAAGTACCAGGTGTAAAAACAAAGAAACATGAATTACCCAGACAAAAGGATTATTCACTTTTAAACCTGGAAGTAAAATACGAAGAAAAACAAAAACATTTAAAAAAACAACGTAGCAAGGACCTTGAAAAGAAAAAACCTGACGCAAAAACGAAAGATAACGGATTACTCTGGCAGAAGGACTCTTCGCTTTTATACCTGGAACCGAAATATGAAAAAACAGAAAGAGATTTAGAAAAGCAACACAGCAAGGACCTAGAAAAGAAAAAACTTGGCGCAAAAACAAAAAAACATGGATTACCCTTGCAGAAGGATTCGTTGCTTTTAAGTATTGAAGGAAAAAGTGAGAAAAAGAAAAGGCGATTAGAAGACCAACTCAGCAGAGACCTTGAAAGAACTGAAAGTAAAAACCTTGGTGCAATAACAAAGAAGTATAAATTACCCTGGCCGAAGAAGGATTCTCGAGATTTAAACTTGGAAGAAGAAACGGGTACTTATCTGTTTTTATTTTATTTCCATTCAGATATTTTTTGGGTCACAGTCTGGCAAAGCTTAGTCTGCAATTTCAGAAACTGTAATTTTTTAGTTACTCGTCATGAGGGTAAATTATTTTTTCTACTCGCGTACTATAAACCGCTAATATTGATATCGTTAACGGTATCAGAGTACCACCTAATGGCATAACCGAAGCGTGATAACAATTCTATAATAAGCGTTTCCACGTTAAAAACAGTTCTATTAAGTTTATGCAATAGGTGTATAAGAGAGGTCAAAAAAGATGAGTGGCGTGTGTTACGATGTGAGCCGAAGGCGAACATCGTAAAGGAAGACGCCTCGAGATTTTTTTGACTTAGTTATACACCGTTGCATACAAAACATTTTCTACGACTAGGTTTCAAATGAAATGCAAAATTAAGCGAAAAAACATACGAACGAACGAAGTACAGAATAACAAACGAGCGGGAAACAAGATAATGACAAAACATGTGCCTATGGTTTACTTTCTTTTTAAATTGACGGAATGGAAAATATAATTATTTACATTTCCAAAACAATTACCAATCAGATAGCTTCACCAAATTAAAAAAAAAAAAAAAAAATTAAACTGTTTATTTCCAAATTCCTTAAAATCTAAAACAGTCTTAGCTATAATCTTTACTTTTTAAGATTGTATTAGCTAAGATTTATACAATAATAGGTTAGAATTAAATAATTGTAACTTTACTTAAATAATAGTAACTTTACTTAAAATTTTATGTGACTTAATGTGACTTTGGTATTACACAAATATCTTTATCTTTCCAACCCCACATCATAGCCCTCTTAATAATACTTTTGGCCAACTTTGGTTTATCAATAATTTTCTCTATGACGTGTCTAGGGAAATCATTTAGCAACAAAGGTAGGTAGTTAGACCACACTCTACAGCCGTACTGGTTATTGCTTCGCGGGACGATGAAATTTTTCTCGTTCGCCAAGCTTCGGAGGTTGGTTGGTCTCTTATGTCTAGATAATTTCCCCAGCTCGTCCTTATATTCTAAAATTACCGCAAGCCTAGCCTTATCAAATACATTCAGGACTCTACAGTATTGGAATAACTTATCATAATTATGTCTATATTGGTATTTAATCTTTAACGGAACTATTGTTTTTAACATTCTAATTTGGATATTGTAGATGCGCTGTAAATGAGTTTTATGGGTTCTTCCATAACTAGAAATGCCGTAGCTTAATACTGAGTCTGCCAAAGACATGTATAATAGACGCAGCACGCTATAAGGCATTTTGTATTTAAGTATATTAAGATTACAGAGAATGGCTCTTAATTTCTTGCAAACATGGTCAATATGATGGGCCCAGTTGAATTTGTTGTCAATTTTTAAACCAAGATAGACATGTTGATGGACTATTTCTAGTGGTTTACAATCACAAGGCCGGAGTGGGGCGTGCCAGCAGGAATGATTATGAGCTATAATTTTAGGGATCGTGTTGGTTTTTAAATATGGGGAATGTATGTGCATGACTTTAGTTTTATAGTAGTTGATAGATAGCCCAACATCGTGCGCCCATTTGCATAGTACATCGAATTCGCTCTGCATCAGGGATTCAGCAGCATTGACCTCCTTGCTGGCTGTTATCAAACAAGTGTCATCAGCAAACTGGTATACCGAGGCGCGCTCAAAGATGTTGCACATGTCGTTAACGTAGACCAAGTACTCCGTCGGCCCGATGATGGACCCTTGTGCTGTGCCAAAATCCACCAATCACAATGCGCATCGACTGTCAATCGGAACGTTAGGTTCTTTTAGGTACGGTCACGAGCGTTAATTTGGGACCCCTTTCAAGAAAAATATGCTTGAAGTCGTCAATGTCATTAGAGATGTCAAGTCATTTGTGACTTTTTGGAAACTCAACCTTATTGTTGTAGAATGTCAGATTGACTTTGGACCTAAGATGGGTATCTACCAAATTTAATTTATTTAACTAAGTAATTTAAATTTTATAAAAACAATCTTTGTATTTGGTATCAACCAACCAGAATACAGCTATTTTAAAATCGACCAATCAGGTAACAGAATTCATTTCTCAAACCATTAGGTGTTTTTAGTCCCTATTTCACAATCGTTAAAATATGATTTAATCGATTGTGCAACGCATCGAAATAATAAGTACTGTACGTAGTAGGTACTTATTATTTCGATGGTGCGACGCGACGCTAAGCTTTGGCAGCTAGGCGTATCGTTTTATCTCAAAAAGGCACAAGTGCTGTTTTGGGGCATAGACTAGATAGACTTTTCTCTGGATTATTCTGCAGACATATTATGTGACAGATAAAAGTATCGGAGTAGGAAAAAAATATTATATCATGGTTACCTATCTGAATTGCGAAAAATGTTTGACCGACTTTTGGTTCAACAAAAATTATTCGATAAATATGGTTTGTTTTTTTTTTCGTTTGCCCGAATGAGCACTTTGAATATTTTCATTCATTGATTTGATAAATGATCTACTTACTTATTCCTTATTATAGAATAGGAGGTCACGACAAAACAAGGAACAATCTCGGAAATGGATTATTCTAGGCTGACTGGGTAGATGGCAACTCGGGCAATGTCAGTCTGCCTGCGCACAGTGGTCGCGTTATCTAAATATGACGGCTGAAAAACGTGTTATCGTTCCCAAAAAAACGATAAGGGAAAGGGCTGAATGTTTTATATAGAATAAGTATTAGTTGTACTCATGTCAAATATGCATATCTGACCACTATTTTCGTTGCGTTATGGCGCTATGACCTTTCTTTCAAAGATGGTTTTATTGTTAACAAAAATGTTGTGTAAGTAAGTACCAATTGAATGGCAAATATGTAAAAACTGAACAAAATTTTGACATTAGCTAAACATATTTTTCTCCTTGTAGTCACTTGCCCTCTGTATTGTTACGTTATTTTTCATCCGCCCAGAAAATTTAAAATTATACATAATACAGAGATTTAAAATAGGTAATCTATTAATAAACCGAGCCGTTACATTGGTCACATGATACTATGGTAAAAAAAGAAATGGGAAATAGATAATTTATCAAACACATTACAACATTACATTAAAATAATAAACTAATAAAATCGAAAGTGTAAGCCGGACATCTTTCAATCGGCCATCTTTCCTCCCCGAAGGTTACCGGACCGCGGGGTATTTAAACCATGCTGGGTCCTCATCTGTCAAATTCGAATGTCGCAATGACAGATAAGGACAAAGTATGGTTTAGCTACCCCACGCTTATTCCACGTTTAAAAGTAAGTCTTATATGGTAGAATATTCTATACCTACTAATATTATATACGGACGGAGTCGCAGGCAACAGCTAGTAAATTACGAGAGCAATCTGACAGCAAACCTACTAAGATAGCGTCGTTTCTTACAAATGCCATATAAAATTGTTTATGGGATTGCCGAAATATTTGATTGCAGACTTAGCGTGGCCAGACTCCACGTCGCGCTACTTTCACATGTATTGCTTGTTTAGATAACTTATGAGTAGTGCGTATTTACAAACAATAAAAAAAGTTGATAGATTCCTTCTCTTCAGAAATCTCATTTTACCTAGTATTAGGACTTCGTGATCTAATATACAGGGTGTTTGGCGGTCGGGTGTAGGGGTTTTAAGGGATGATAGTAAGGGTCATTCTGAACATTTTCGACCTCATTTACTATTATGCTAAGTTTCACGGTTTCCGAGATATTGATCATTTTAATAGGATTTTTTGTCATTTTTCCTTATGTCCGTGATACGAAAAACCCCTTAATTCAAGTATTAATTTAAAAAAAAACAGTGTTTTCTTGCATGACTTGAATCACTATGAAATAAGGAAGTTTTAAAGCTACATGCCATTTTTTTTTCTTTACAACTTTTTGAGTAAACGCGCAAGAGTTACTTTCTCCATACTAAGAGAACCCCGCGTTTGTTTTTCACCAAGTATGGAAAAACCAATTTTGTGAGGTTACTCAAAAAGTTGTAAGGAAAAAAAAATGGTATGTAGCTTTAAAACTTCCTTATTTCATAGTGATTCAAGTCATGCAAGATAACACTGTGTTTTTTTAAAATTAATACTTGAATTAAGGGGTTTTTCGTATCACGGACATAAGGAAAAATGACAAAAAATCCTATTAAAATGATCAATATCTCGGAAACCGTGAAACTTAGCATAATAGTAAATGTGGTCAAAAATGTTCAGAATGACCCTTACTATCATCCCTTAAAACCCCTACACCCGATTGCCAAACACCCTGTGTATGCCCTTTATAGAATCGTAAACTATGCATTTGATCATGTGATGATCTTCAGCAAAGTGTTGTGCATGAGTTTACAAAGGTTTCTAAGTTGGTACGACGTAGCAACGCGCGCAGGGTACAGCTACTTATACTAGATAAAATAAGATTGAATGCTAGATTGAATACTAGATAAAATAAGATAACTAACACGAAACCCGTAAAGTGGTACCTTTTCCGATTCACAGCCACAATTACACAAGCAAATGTAATAACTGATGAGCAAACTGAAAGATACCATAAAAAACAACATGACTTGAATAAAAAAGAAGATAGATATAATGAATTACATGATAGTAACAGTGAGATAAATGGTATGTTGGTAAAAAAAACTTCTAAAGAAATTGAGGAAAGAAGAAAAAAAAATCAGGCGGTATTGGAAATGCTTACAAGGGTAGGTTACCACATTACCTATGTTAAATGTCTCAGGTCTGCCTCATAAGCCATCAGCATCGAGATATTCACTCATAATATCATTTAAAAATGCAAAATAGGTATGGTCTGGCGGGGCAGTCTATTGTAAATTTTCGCCGGCTCGCTTAAGCGGCTACTACCGGCTACTACCTGCCACTACCCAAACAATTTTTAGGTAATGCAATATTAATATCCATCTTATCCATTAATCTACCGCCAAACAGCAGTGTTCGCATTGTTGTGTTCCGGTTTGGGGATAAGACAGCCGGTAAAATGACTAGCATAGAGGCATTCCATCTTAGTCCTCAGGGTTGGCAACGCATTTGCAGTCTTAGGATTGCATTGCAGTCTTATGAATGCGAATGTCTATGGGTCACAGTTTCTACTTTCCATCAGGTGGCCTGTGTGCTCGTTTGTCTTCTCCATGCCATAAAAAAAAAAGTCGAATCACTTGCGCGTTGAGATTAAAACACCTTGACACCTTTCGATTAAGTTTGAATAGGGTAACAGTCAGGTATCGTTTGGTTGCCCTTTCATTGAACTAGGTCGACGATAGGCTTAGTGCATTCTTGGGGCAAGTCTATCAAATACCATATCGAAAACCCCTTTCGCGCTAAGCGGTTCCGATGAAGTTCGGTGCGGTTCGGAATGAAGGAAAATATTTTTGACCAAACATTAGTAAACCTCCATAAACATTCGAAAGAGAGGCCCTTTTTTGAAAATCGGAGTTTGATGTTACGTTAGCTCCGTCCCTTTCAATCGATTTAGTCTCGAGTGTCGATTGACAGAGACTCGGCATTCGAAGCAGGGATCGGAACCGCTTAGCGCGAAAGGGGTTTTCGATATGGTATTTGATAGACTTGCCCCAAGAATGCGGTTTACTAATGTTTGGTCAAAAATATTTTCCCAAAGTATCACTTCCCAAACTATTTTACTTAAATTTTCATTTCCCAAAAAATCATAAGGCATAACAACTTTTAGCAAATTAACAGTTAGCATAACTTTTTTGTGGCATATTACTGTTTAACAAATAATTACTTGGTCATGTTTCATTTTACCTCATTTCATGTAGTCAAATGTATCGTTTCGCATAACATACTAATCCCAAATTTTTTTTTTGGCATTCTATCAATATCCTGTGGTGCATTGGATAAAATTTAGGGTATGATTTTTAGGGTCGCAGTTCTAACCTAACCTACTTTTCTGGTAGCAGTTCGTTTCTGTGGGGGTCACCGTTCTAACCTAACCTAACTTACTTTTCTGGTAGCAGTTCATTTCTGTGGGGGTCGCAGTTCTAACCTTTTTTTTTTTGACGCCTTCGCCCCACACGTCTACGCCGGAGCGGGTGCGCAGGCGGCGGAGCGGGAGCGCGAGGCGGAGTTGGATGCGCACCCGCGTCACATTTGCTTAATACTTAAACGTTTGTCTTAATAAAACTTGACAAAGTAAAATGATGCCAAATCATAATTTGAAGAAATAAATAAAATGCGAAATGTAAATGTGCTAAAGATTCGTTTGGGAAATGAAACTACTGCGATAAGTTTTTTGGAAAGTGAAATTTGGCGAAAAATATTTTGCCCAAATGGCAGTACACCGTTTATGGAATTACTCGTATGAGTTTGGTCGATGATGATCGCGAAAATCTATTTAAAGGCAGTTTTGGACCTGTGTTTAATATCATTAACAATTGTGTTATATGTATTTTCTCGCACTGTTGGAGCAAAGCTCTATGCGCGAGACTCGGCCGGGGAGGGCGGTTGATGGACTCGTACACAGGGTGGGTAAAAAACGAACGCCACATGGACGGCAACTAACTTAAATATTGCTCATCATACTCGTCCCGCAACGGCCTTTTTCCCGGTCTCAGCAGTAATGTTCTAATATAGTTAAGACACATTTAACTTTCTCTTGTCATTATTTTAAAGATGCAGGACAGAAATAAAAACAGTGGCACTAGCTTGACCATGTTGCAACGGAGGTTTCTTGATACGGACCTTAGCGAAAAAGCAGAACGCAAAGTAATTATTTTCTTTTTATTAACTTTTATTTTTAATCTTATTTTAGCAAGCCTTTATCAAATTTACTTTGTTCGTGCGTCTGTCATTCTAAGTCTAAGTCAGTAACTGGAATACTTACCTACATAAGTTAACTCTACGGCAATGCAATATTATGGTACGAGTATCTACCTAAGAACTGATTTGATGATGGAGTGGACGGTGGCAACTGCATCGCTATAATAACATAGACCCACCGAATGGGGATTCCTTAGTTTGGTCTCAGTAGCAGATAATGTCTCCAAAAAAGTACAGTCGGCATCAAAAGCTTATTGCAAACATATGTTTTTTGACTGACACTTATTTACCTCTTACTATCTAAAACTGTATAAAACTACAGAGGTCTGTCACAGCTTCACCAGCGGTGTTTAAAAAAGCATTCATTTGAAACTTGAATGTCTGAAGTTTGAGTGGCGTGACCTGACGTTGCGATTGGGACATTACTGACATTAGGGACAGGGTTCTACGGTGGTACGGGGATACATTTCCTCGACTGTACAGTCAACCAATTTGATTTCTAGGCCACTTTGGACTATGTTAAAGTGACGTTGTCAACCAAAACGTAAGAGACTCCCTATGTTTTGGTTTACAACGTCACGTTGACAAAGTCCATAGTGGCCTAGGAATCAAATTGGTTGACTGTACAATGTACATTGAAAAATATAAAAATAATAATGACTTGACTTTGACTTTGGGAAGTTTTTGATCCTCGGACATTGTTGCTGTGTGTACTTTGGCGTAGACTTTTACCTCGCAAGTGTCAAACTTTACTTGAATTTACTAATGCCCGGTTCCTATATTCAAGAAACGAATCGTTTTCCTTACGTCTCGTTAAAATTTGACATTTGCTACGTACAAAATGTGTCAAATTTTAACGAGACGTATTGAAAACGATTCGTTTCTTGAATATAGGAACCGGGCACTAATCTATCCGCGTTCTGAATATTCCGATCAATGACACCTTGCGAAGCCAAAAATGCGGCTTGCATATAAATACCTATAGCTTACTTAGTAGGGTGACGGTACCAGTAATCGACAAGGACCAATGATGGACACTGGATATGGATATTCATTTGTTTTGGAACAATCAATTTAGGACCGTATGGAATTTGAATTAAGATTGAAGTGTCCATTACTGGTGCCTGTCAGCTAAAAGTGTACATCATTAGTGCCGTCACTCTAATGGGGCCAAAGTCAAGATGCATAACGAAAAAAAAATCTTAGCTAGTCCCTCTAAACTGTTTTTGCAAACTCAGCTATCGAAAGGTTATTTTCTCTATTAGATGAATATTTACGGCATGGTGCTTTCCCATCCTGAGTTCGACTGGTTTGCGAAGAACAAGGACAGGAGGAACATTTTCTACGACTCCGGTGAAATTTTGGCTAAGTTCTCGGAAAATGGCCGCGGCCGCTGGTTCTACAGGGACGGGAAACTGGCACTCGACTACTATAATACTGAAAGTAAATACAACAAATCTCTACTTACTTAACCCTTTACCAGGTGGCGAAGAATAAGCATGTCTTAATTAAGTTCTTTATATACATATATAGGTTTGTAACCGTATTGAACGATTTGTAGTATTTTTGTACAAAATTGAATTTATAAAAGTCGGATATGTTCCTGTAAACCAGTAAAATAAATGTGGCATGCGGTATTCCCATTGCCTGTCTGAGTAATGAACTGGCAAACTCAATTTAGTGTAAAAATTATATTCTTGATCAGGCAAAGGATGTTATGTCTCCCACATAGTATATTGTATACCATAGTCCGGTTTCGACTCCAAATCTCCTACAAAACCTTATATCAATTCCTGAAAATGTATTTCATGACCTTCATTCTCTTTATTATTTACCTGATACGAGAAGACAATTAATCCGGCTATGGGCAGAATAGTTCCCACATAGTCAAACTCTGGATGAACTATCAATGGGATGGATTACATAAATGCATGAATATTTAGCAACGTATAGGATACAACACAACCTACCTACCTTACCTTACCTTACAACACTCAAAATCTAAAAAATATCGCAAAATTAAAAAAATGTCCGTCCAATGTGTTTTTATTTTGCTGAAATTAAGTAGTTTTAGGATTCTGACAAAAATCACTGAAATTACATTTAGTATTTATTACATTTAGTTGTGTGTTGTGAGAGACCGGAAAGCCAGCTATTACTGGTCGTGCGTGAGTTAGCGCGTTTTTCTCAAATATAAACATTGCATTTTTATTGACAGCGGCCAGCAATTATTCGTTCGGCCAGAAAATTCATATGACATAAATCATCAACCTGGTGCGGTCGTAGGCAGAGTTGGCGCGAACCATAAATGTTGACCTTTGTGTTTTTTTCTTTAGTAAATAATTTGTATATTTTAAGCATATTTGAGAAAAGTATGTTAATAAATAATCCTAATTTCGCAATGTTCCCAGAATCTCCCCCAGGACGGCGATTGGTCGTGTACAGTAGCGGAAAACCCGACAGAAAGGGGCGCGCGCGGCCGCAAACTGTTCTGGCATCATTTGATCACTCAGGAAATGCCGTGGTATTCGACCATGCTGGTAATATAAGGTAAATTTTAAATATACATTTAGGTTTCAGAGCTATTGACGTCAGGACGTTTTCTGACCACTATTTATATTTTACGCGAAATACAGGGTGTAATCTAAGTCGTGAATCAAATGATCACCTCTGTGTTCCACCCACGAATATGAATAACTTTCACAATGGGATAAACTCCGAAATCACGAAAAAAAAAACAGCTGTTTCATAGAAAAGTTCAATATGTACCCGACCAAAATGTACGCCTACAACCTACATAACATGGAGGGCCTTCTAGAATTATTTATTTTTGTTATTTAAGTACCAAACTAAGAAGCGGCTTCTTCAAGACAACTATAGTGCAGTCATTGAAGCATTATTGGTCCGATTTTTTTTACTGTGAACCGAATTGCATACAATTTTGGAATTAGGTTTATCTTACCCTTAACTTCAAAAGTGAAAATGATTTGAACTTCGCAACCACCCTGGGGGTGGTTGCCACCCCTTCTCGGGGGTGTTTTTTTTTTCCTTCAAAATAACCTCGGATATCAAAAGAAGGCCTAATTTTAAGCAAAAAAACATCTATGAAGTTTTTCAAAAAATCCGATACTTTTCAAGTTATTGGCAATTGAAAATTCGCAATTTTTTCACGTTTTTCATCGGTTTTTTGCAAATATCTCCAAAAATATACGTTTTATCGAAAATTTTATAAGAAACAAAATTGTAGCAGGTAAAAAAATTAACAATTTGGTTATTTATAAAGTATTCTAAGTGCAATATTAAGCTAGATATTAAAGATCAAAGCCGTTTTTATATTGTCTGAAATTTAATCGATGTGGTCAATGCCATCTAGCGGCGAGCAGATGCATTTTATGCATTCTAATAAAAAAGGGTTTTGTAGTGCTTGAAATTAAGCTTTAAAATGAGCACTAATTAAAGTCTTTTGCACGTAAAATAAGTGAGCTGTAATGCAAATAAGAGGAGCATCTAATGTTTTTTCTTTTAAATCAATGGGTTTCATAAGTGCCATATCCGCCAAAATTAAAATTAATCGTATTCCGCCTAGAATTAACTTTATTATGAAGAGTTTGATAGATTGTATCAGTTTGTCTGCTTCAGGACACATATTTTTCAAAAAAGTCACGATTAAAAAAAATCAAAAAATTTCAAATTCTGAAAACACCCACCTTTTTTTCATAATATCTCAAAAATGACGACAGATACGTATAAAAGTGTAGGAATAAAAAAATTAGGTATTTTTCTGACAAACAATTTGTTTTTTTTGTTTTATCTGTCAATCAAAAAATTACGGAGATATGATTGTTTAAAGAGCGCGTGGCAGCGCAATCACAGCCTCTCTTAAGCCCTTTAACCCTTCACCGTTTTAGAAAAAGGTTTTTTACTATATATTGCAATAAAGGATGTTGTAGCTCTCTTAATTACCTTTACAATGGTTTTTTATATATTGTGATAGCATGAAAATTGAAGGAGTTATGGTCCAAAAACTTATCATATTTTTTTTTACTTAGTAACTGAAAATTTCGAAGTGTAATAAAAAAATGTTAGTAGATAAAAAACCTGTTTGTTTAATAATATCTTATTAAAATTGTGCCATAAAATTATATTATCCAAAAATCTAATGACAATAATATTCTACTAGTATTGACGTTCGTACTATTCAAAGAGCACGATAGCAGCACTTAATCCAGTCTGCATCTTATATCAGGTAATTTTATAAAATTGAATTTATATTGTAAATAAAGTAAATTGTTTAATTAGTTATTGACTAGCCTGGTCGGTTTTTAAGCTTATTCTCGTATTAATGTAATTTTTTTTTTTCAAATATTGAGGTTAGGTGAGAAATCGATAAAATTGTCACCAATTTAATCGATAATAAAAATTAACTGATAGATTATGTATAGTGCAATTTTTAATTCAACACATTTTTTAGAGCTATTGGCTATATAAATATATCTTACTAATTAGTTCTGCCCTACATAAAAAATATTATAAACAGTGGATCTCGTTGAGAGGGTAAAAAATTTGATAATTATTTTAGAGAATATAAAATATTACTTACTCTATACTTACATCTTCTTATGTCATACCAAAGTTTTTTTTTTGTGTTTTTTTCAATTTAGGGGTTGTTTGCAAGGGTTGTAAGATTTTCAAGGGGTTGAAAAAGATTTTAATATGAGGTAATTGTGTTAGAAAACACTTTACAATTTCACCACTTACTATTAGACATGTTTTCTAGCGATAAAATGGCTCAATGTAAATTTTTCCATTAAGGGGTTGATTACACCCCTTAAAAATAATAGGCGGAGTTCAGATTATTTTCACTTTTGAAGTTAAGGGTAAGATGAGCCTAATTCCAAAACTTCATGCAAATCGGTTCACAGTAAAAAAATTCGGAAGTAAGACCGTATTTTTCGCTTCAATGACTGCACTACTATATATACTCCATTGGTAAAATTTGTTAAAAAAATATATGTGACGTTCCTGATCAATATATATAAATACTTGCAGGGCAATAAAATGCTATGACTCGATTTTGAGAAAAAAATATTCACTTAGTGAAAAATCTTGTTCATCAATCATGGTTCCATAGAAAAATGTAAAGAGGACAAAAAAAGAGGCCTGTTTTGAACGAAAACATTTTTTATACTGTACAAAGAATATGTTTGAATTTGAATAATTTATGATAACAATAAAAAAAAGTTATAAATTCTTCAAAATACACAATTTTCCGATTCATGAAAAAACCACGAAAAACCAATTATTTTTCGTTAAAAATCATTTCTAATCTAAATACTGAAAAATACACGGGGCTGTGATACAAAACAAGATGCAGAAAGTATCTCTTTAGTAATTTTGCAGACTATTAGAAAACAAAAAAATCACGATTATAAAATACTTAAATACTCAACATTTTTATATTACTTTTTTTGATGATGTTGATTAAGTAATTAAATGGATCCTAAAACATATATTTTTTTCGTTCAAAACCGGCCACTTTTTTTTTGTTTCGTACATTTTTTTGTAAAATATCCACTTGATTTTTTACTAAATATTCTTATCTCAAAAACTAGACATAGGATTTTATTGCCCACCAAGTACTTTTATTAAGTGACCAAGACTGGTAACATATATCTTTTTTTTAACATTCACCGATGATTTTCGTTCCATACTTTCCGTGCGGTGTCCTACCTGTTGTAGTTTTCGAGTAAAATGCCTGTGACATACGGACGGACGAACGGACATGATGAAACTATAAGGGTTCTGTTTTTACCGTTTTGGCTACGGAACCCTCAAAAGAACACACTTAATAATTACCTCGTAAACCCTCTTTAAATTTCGTTAAGTACGTCAAAAAAAAAACTATCTTGTCTCAGTCAAATAAAGTATAAGTTTGACAATATCCTTAGGCCTTACTAGATTTAATTTAATTAACTAGGCAACCAATACTTTTGTTTACGGTTAAATAGTATTTGGCGATCTTCATTGACTAGTTAATTAAGCGGGTGTTCTCCAGGTATTTTTACACGTTTTAACTGTTTTAGGTTGAAGTACGATCAAAATGAGGGAGTTGTTCTGGACCCCTCCATCGGCCCGGAGTCGCACTGGAAGTGGCACTCCCGCAACGACCTTGCCGCCACGACCGATGGCGAAAGGCCGTTTGTACATCCTGCAATACAGAAGAATGAAGAAGACGGACTGGAGAAAGAAAATAAACCCACTCATAAACGACGCGTGCATAAGTTAAATTTAAAAAAAACCGTTCACGAAAGAAGTAAAGGAATGACTCAATCCTACAAGCCATTTGAAATTCAAATGAAGGCTCTAAAAATAAACGAAAATTTTGCCCTAAAAATTCTAAGTCAAGCTAAAGTTTATCTGATATTCACAGACGATACGACTCATATAAAAATACATATTGGTATGGCGTTTAACAAAATGAAAATATTGGATATAGAGACCTGCTATGTTGGCGATGTTTTCAATCCTTTGGAGAAGTTTCCGGCGGATACGCGGAGCGTTGTGGAGCTGCAGGTGACGGTGGCGAAAGCGCGGTTAGCGGAGCAAGCGCGTGTGCGCCACCGGGGTCGCCTGATGCGCCCCGTATTCGTTGGTTAGGCCGCAATTAAAAGCACTGAGAGAAGAGGCCGCGCATTCCCATAGGTACTAGCTCCGCCTCCGCTCTTAGTGCGTTTGCGGCTTTAGCTTGGGATTGGAACAGTAGGTATGCAGTTTATCGCGGCACTTAATTGCTCTTTATAGTTGGAATCATGGTAGCTGAGAAGCTGAATCAACTTAAAAGCTCTCCTGGTAAAAAAAAACATTATCATCTACCTATTGTAGGTAAGTACCTAAAGTGTGACCGCAAAAAAAGGGTTGGGAATAGAAAGTAGTAACTGCAAAAACAACTTCACTCGAAAAGCGTCTAAACAAGAAAAGAAAGCGTACTAAACAAAGAGGCAAAAATTAAAACAAAGTTTAATATTGATCACTTTGTATTTGAAACAGCAGTCAAGAACACTTGAAAGTGTATATAGGTACAGTACAAAACACGCACTTGATACTTAAAAATCATTTTTACTAATAGACTTACATGTAATATAGGCACTGAAATATGTTCAATTAATAAAATAAAATTCAAAAGAGATTACTGTTAAAAAGAGCCCGTTTACAAATGTTTGCATGTTCAAACCCAAGCCAGTTGTTTACCCAATAGTTATCATTTTCGGAAAAAAGTCAGGCGCTTAGTTTTAAAATGTAAATTATTTACTTACTTTTTGTTAATAAAGATATCGTCGGGGATACTGCAATACTGCGTAACTAACAAATTCAATAAGTTGCAAAATGTACCTTAATGACGATCTGTACTTTTTATCAAAAAAAATATATTTTGTTGATCAATGATCATTTGTTTAAAACTTATTCATGTGTCCGAACTATTATTTTAAATGTAAGGTAACAAGACCAATATGGCATTTAATTTGAACCTTATTACTTCAGTCACTATTTAGGGTAAAATATCGATTGCAGATAGCCGCTTTCATTTCAAAGCAACTAGGTCTACAAGATAAGATTCATTCAGCTACAATGATCCCGACTGTACACTATGCACCAATCAACGTTCGTTCGTATTGTGACGCAGTGTGCATAAATTGCATGAAATTATTTTCGGGTTGCTTGCATATTGTAAAGACCATTTTATTGTTCCACCATCATATCCACGAAAGGGTAACGCGCCTGCATCAAGATCTCTGGGATGTAAATGGCCGTCATACTTCATAGTTATTTGTGTAGGCTTACTAATTACTTATAGGGATTTATATTCTCGGTTGAAAAAAGGTGCCTGCCATTTTGTTTTCATTTTCTGAACCAATTGTTTTTCATATTGATCATCATAATCATCATATCAGTCCTTAATTATTCCATCCTCCATCTGTTCCATTTTTGACGGTTTTGCCCCCTCTGCATCCAGTCACGGTTTCATATTGATATATTTAATTTATTATAACAATGCAATTCATGTCATCATGTGATTACTTTGAAAAAACGTGTAAATATTTTTGTTCAGTGATTTAATGCTTGAAAAAATTTCAGTCTTTTGTAAAAAAGTAAATAACTTAAATAATAGCAAATTGTTATTTTAGAATAATATTTTTCAATGTAGGTAAGTACTTAATAATTTATTGATTTTTGAAATACATTTTTACTTACCTTACTATCTATGTTTGTCCTCATAAATTACCTAATAAATCACAGGGCGGCAACTTAAATGAAATGCTTTGTCATGGTCGAAATTAAGTAAAGTGTAGCTAAATAAGTCGAAGCTGTGGTGTAAACCATTATGATTTTTCAATGAGACTGCAGGTTGAACCACGGAGCCGCGGGAATATTATGGACGTGTTTACCGATGGTTTCTGACCAGAATTTAAGTGCGGAAGTGATGCATGCTTTATTCACTGCGATGAAGGCTACCATAATGCGGGCCCAGAGGTTCACGTCCGGGGCCCCGGACCCGACCCGGAGCGAAAGGTTGTCGTTTACTGTCGTGCCTACCACGGCTTGTTCAGTGTATCCCAACTTGCTATCCCAACCAGTTGGGATACATGGTTTTCCCATGGATGCCCCCAATGTGGGGTCATGAAACTTTTTTCAGGAGTCCGTGCTCGCATAGTGAACTCACAACTTCGAGTGACCCCACAATTGGGTCACGACTTTACGTATCACAAGTCTGTGTCACCACATTAGGATCACATTGATAGATAGGTACTTATATAATAATAATAAACAATAAATCCCGTATAGCCAACTGTCAATCAAGCGTACCACTTTTTCTTCTCTCTTCAACACAAGTTAAATCAGAGATCACGAAAATTTACTTGGATACTTCAATCTTACTAATAATAACAATATAGATATAACATCAGTATCAGTTTTTGTGTCTTGTTCCGCCTATCCCAACTCTTCATATTTCCTTCAGAAGAATTGGATTATACTCTCAATACAAGCACTCGTACCTACAAGTTTTTCACTAGTTGGGAAGAGTGGAATAAAATATCCATGTATCACAACTGCTTGGGATAGCCAGCTGGGATACACGGAACAACCCACTACTACCACGCCATCGACGCTCATAGTGCAAAATATAGCAGAGTCATCGAAGTATAATAATTATAGAAGGATAACCTGTCACTCAAAATGTGTTCCACATACTTAGTGCTAAAATGGGCGGAGCTAAAACTTGGTGCTAAACCGGCTTCCAGTAGGCTTTGAGTTATTGTGTCAAATGGTCGTCATGATAGTTTATTAAAATTATTATAAATCACTGATAAATAAGTAGCAACAACGATGCCGACGTGCACCGTAAATTGGTGTAGGAGTCGCACGGACACTAAAAAGGATGTAGGTAGTTTCATTCCATTAGTAAGGAAATTACAATTCAATGATTTCCTTACAAAATGGACATGGCCGATGTTATGCAATATAAGTTCTGAAATAATTATTACATTAAGACTGCGCCGAGCGTACGCCGGATGTACAGTGGCGCGCTCATTACTTTTATTGTTTTTTTGATAAACTAAAATATTTTCTTGAAATTGTACGGTAAGTTCAAATTCACCTTCGAGTTATCAACTTAACGGAAAAAAGTGGCCACCTTTTCCCGTTAAGCTGACTACTCAAAGGGTAATTGTTATTAAAGTTTGTTACATATTCCATAAATTGTGTTCTTACTTGCACTACAAAAACGTATCGTCTGATTGCAAGGAAATTCTTTAGTTAATTAGAAAACACAATAATAGTAATGAGGGCGCCACTGGACGCTCGACGTTTGCTCGGTGCAGTCTTAAAGATTAATGTATTTTTTAAATTTTCCTAGAAATGAAGGAAATCGTTAGCCCAGCAGCGGGACATTCCGCGGGATAACAGAAAAAAAAAAGAATAGGTGTAAATATTATACTTTTAAGAATAAATATTTACTAAAACATTATTTATTGTTGTGCATTAAACCATCCAAGTTCATCAAAATGTCAGATGTGCCTTTTTCTAGCGTGTTTGAGTAGCCATAACGAGAAAAACTATAGACAATCAAATCTCTTGTCATAGCAGTGTAACTAACCAAAGTTTTTTTATGGGTGTGAAAACATATACAACCTCTCTACAGTAATGGAGTCTACTCAACCGTTTCAAAGTGTAGAGGAAATGGGACGTATTTCAACGTCAAGTTTGTTCGGTGTTACTCTTCCATACTTAATATATTTCGATATTTGTAACGTAAAGTTGAAATTAGGTGTAGTTTTCAGCTGTCATTAGCGTGCGAGGACGAATTTTGCCTCTATTGCCCGTGGTCCACCTGCCTGGTTCACCTAGGTGGACTACGGGAATTTGTTTTTTCCCGCCGTCCACCTAGGTGAACCATAGAAAATCATTTTTGCCTATAGCTCACCTGGGTGGATCACGGGTAATTATTTTTTCCCTTAGAACACTATCTAATTAATAAATAAATAAAACCATTCATTATGTTTACCCGTTTTATTTATAGATATCATTTATAAAATAGGTACTAGCTTATGCCCGCGACTTCGTCTGCGTGAACTGAGTACTTTCTTCCTCCATTTCACCCCTGTGCGAACGGGATGAAAAAATTCTATGTCCGTCTCCCGTTTCCAACCTACCTCCCCGTTGCCGGCAGTGAATGCGTTATACAACAAGCAGCTATTAGAGATAATGAGGTAATATAAATAAATACTAATTGTATAGTGCATCACAACATAGGTATCACAATTATGACATTTTCCTCTGAGGTTTCTAAAGAACTGGTCATAATGTATAAGTACATTATTTGATAAAAATAGAATACCTATGTCAATGTGTTTTGTTTGCAATGTCAAGTCTTACTACCAAAGTGATACTCGTAAACGTAATACAACCATTTTATTTATATAATTGGTAAATAACTCATCTACATCACGCTGCAGCAATGTCTGCCGAGGAATTACTTGACTTTGTAAGCAGAAAAGGAGGCACAGTTCTTTTGTATGCGGAACATCAATATTATAAGGTTAAACAATTTAAAAATGATTCTGAAATGTGGAGGTGCACATCGTATAAAAAGTTGAAATGTAGAGGAAATATAATTTTCAGTGTAAAAGTAAGTAATATTTTACAGGTGTAGATGACATGATTTATACTTATGTGACCCATGTCACCGAGGTGAATTTTTTATAATAGTCGAATGATATATATAATTATATTTTCAGGATAAAAATATTGTCAAGACTAAAGGTCACACCTGCTCGCCTGATTTATCCAAAAATGAAGTCGCAAAAGAAATTGCTCTTTTAAAAGATAAAGTCAAAGAATCTACCCGACCTGTACCCGAGTTATATGAGAGGACTGTTAGCAAAATTAAAAATAAGGGACTAGATATTGTAACGACAGTACCAGCTATGTCAAGCATCCAACATTGTCTATACGATATAAGAAATAGGGCGTTGTGCGTTAACAAAACCACTTTTACGAATTTGGAAGAAGTGGAAGTGCCTTCAAGGTTCGAAAGCTTTGTACTAGCCGACTATTACTACGAAGGTTCACGCATTATTGTATTTTGCTCCCCGTCCGCCAGACAAAAAGTCGGAGGAATTCATGAGTTTATGGGAGATGGAACCTTCAAATGCTGTCCAAAACCCTTTTATCAGCTATATTCCATTCACGGAGATATTGGTAGTACTGTTGAAACCACAAACGTCATGCCCTTAATATTTGCATTGCTACCTAACAAATCACAAGCAACGTACAACATATTATTTAATCTAATTAAATCTGCATTAATAAATTTCAAACCTAAAAAATACCATTCCGATTTCGAAAGAGGAGCCATGAATGCCATCCAAGAAGTTTACCCGGAGATAGAAATACGCGGCTGCTATTATCACTGGCATAAAGCTTTATGGCATCAACGCAAATCATTAAAACTAAAATCAAAGGGCCAAACGAGGATAATCGGTCTCACTGCAGCTCTTCCACTTTTACCAGCTGAAGCCATGTTGGATGGCTATGAGTATATTAAAAAGGAAGGCTGCGAATTGAATATGAAGACATTTTTCAAATACATAGACAAATTCTGGAAAAAAATGTATTTTAGCCACATTTTGTCAGTTTTTGGGGAAAGGCATAGAACAAATAACGTAATGGAAGGATTTCATTCAAAACTGAATAAAAAAATTAATAAAAACACGACTATTTTGCTCAGGCTATTAAATGTCCTGTTCGAAATAAATAAACTAAGTTCAAAAAGACGAAAAATAGACATCGAAAATGATGACTACATTACTGGTATTCAAATGCAATTTGTATCCGGAGAAATTACTGTAGGAGAGGCTTTAGAAAAACTCCGCTAATATCACAAAAACTTCATCTTCATTCAGATTTCATTTTATTTCTATGTTTGATGTCACAAAGATGTATATTGAGATACAAATAAATATATATATCAACATTTTTAAACTGGCTTTACAAATAAATGTCATTTATTTTCTTTCGTAATACTACGATATAAACATATGGACTTTCTGGTGGACGGCGGGAAAAAACAAATTCCCGTAGTCCACCTAGGTGAACCAGGCAGGTGGACCACGGGCAATAGAGGGAATTTTGTATCAATGGCGGCGAAAAGGTCAAAGAAAAATGCGAGACGCGTTTATTATTTAATTTCTACCTAAGGCTGCGTTTCCTCCAGAGCTGTGCGAGGCAGCTAAGCGGCATTGCGAGGAAAAATCCACCAACAGGATAGTGAAGCTCGTTAAAAAATAAGAATAATAATTAGAATTGACATGTAAACTTTTATATTTTATCAATAAATGATTGAATTGAATTGAATTGAATCCTATTGGTGGATTTTTCCTTGCAATGTCGCTTAGCTGCCTCGCACAGCTCTGGTGGAAACACAGCCTAAAGGTACCTTTGCTATTTTATTAGAGACGCCTAACTGGAAGATTTCTCTCCGTCTATGTTTTGGAGAGGTATCAGACAATACTAGTGGATAACAAAAACAAAATAAAATTAATAATATGTATTAAGTACTAGCATTTACTTCAGACTATAACTGCTTCGTTTGTAATCCAGAACATGGACTCATGTGCCAAATTTCGTAAAAATCCCTTCAGTCGTGATTCAAAGACAAGCATCCAAAAATCAAAACAACAAGACATAACAACTTCCTTAAAAACTTCTAGTTTTAATAATATAAAGTAGGATAAGTAGTTAACTACTTAAAATTAAAAAATACGAGCTATAACCAGTATCACCGGCGACCTACCTAGTGACAAGTATTATAATATAAACTGGTTGTAGAGCGTTTTCTACATGGACATGGTTGACATTGCGTGTTCGGCACCATTTCGGTGGATGCCGTCAGGAGCGGGCGGCGCATGGGGCGCGAGGTGCCGGCGCGCAGCTGGTCCGCGCTGGCGGTCGGCTCCGGCGGGTTGAGGCGCTGCTCGTGGCGGACGCGCGCGCGCTCCGTGCGCTGCGCCTGCACCACTGCGCGCTGCAGCGCCGCCAGGCTGTCCGTGCGCGCCGGCAGCCGCTCCAAACTATTAGAAACCTCACCGACTTCAGCCGTGTCAGTGTCCACTATCTCCTTATGATCCAACACCATACCAATATTTATCTTGATGTTAGTAGCGCCGTCTCTGAATAAAAGATAAACTGTAGCCTGATCGAGCACCCTTAGTGAAAAATATTCATTAATTTTAAGGGCCTTCATTTTTATTTGGAACGGTTTAAACTTCTGCGTCAATTTGCGGCTTTTCTCTTTGATAAAGTTGTCGAATTCTATAGCCAGCATCTCTTCGTTATCATGTTTTACTTTTTCTTTATCTGTACCTCCGAGCTTCACGATATTGGGGTCTTTGTACGGCATTTGTGTGTCGATCATGACCTGCTGCAGCACAGGTGGGTCGTTCAGGGTATGCCACTTCCAGTTGGACACCGGGCCAATGGAGCGATCCAGTACAATTCCCTCTGTTTGGTTATACTTCAGCCTTAAAAACCCAATAAGCATTAGTAAACAAATTTTACAATTCGCATTGTTCACATACTAAGGATCGGCCATACCCATGCGTAAAATACGGTGACGTTGCGTAAACAAAAGAATGAGACCGTAATTTACGCACCGTTACGCTCAGGAGTGGTCGCTCCCTTATTTGTAAAATGTACCGTATTTTTCCGCCGTGGTCGAAAACTACGCCGTTTCCTAAATAATCGAACGTCGCAAGAACCGTTCTCGGGCGCGTGCGTCCACGGTCGTCCGGTTCTCCGCTGCTGTATACAACAAACCTTTGCTGGGCATTTATTTCTGAAATCACAAAGCTCATTTTAAATGCACCGTTTGGAATATAATCTGCATAGCGCGCACTGTGTACTGCGTTCCTTCATTCAGAAATACTGGTAAGAATATCCTTGGTAGTAAATGATAGTGTGCGGAAGAGTTGAACCCTGTAACAAATAAATAATATTTTTCCTGTATATAAATGATACTCTGTGTTTTGCCAACGTTTATTATAATTGTGATTCGAGACCAGCTGTAGGCATACAGTGAAATGAGCCGATTGAACCCGAGCAACGCGATGTCCGGACAATTCGAACAAAATTCCGAGCGACACTGCAGTGTGTGACGCTTACACTTACACGAACCCATGCAGGCACTATTTCACACCTCATTCATTATAACTAAAAAAAACTACATATTTGTACTCTTGATCGGAAGATCGTAAAAATATTATGCTTCTTAAAATGTATGACCTAGCTGGTATTATGTAAATTGATAAAGAACATATATTTAGTACCGTTAACTACTTTGATTCCAAGATTCATTGATAAAAACTTAGTTTCACTTTTAAATGCAAATATCCTTGTTTCCGAACGCGAAGTTTTTTTTGAGGTTGGCAAAACCGACAGTTACTCTAGAGTTTCTATGACGCAGTGAATAATTTTATTGAGGTTGTCACCGGCACAATACCCAGTGACCCTCGTTCCAACAAGACGTATCTAACGTTGTATCATTAATCAAAATCGGTTAACCCGTTGAGCAGTTACGAGGGGACATAGGAACGGACATACATACACACATACATACAGGTTAAACACATGACCCTCCTTTTAGGCATCGCTGCAGTCGGGTAAAAATATATAATGTCAACAGGTAGAGTGACAGTAGTCAACGCGTTGAAGTATACAAAATTAAATGTTAATAAAGATGTAGGTATATGTCAGCATGCAACCTTCAGCGTTGTAATAATCAAGGGCCACTTTGCCGCTCCTGTAGAACCAGCGGCCACGGCCGTCGTCGTCGAAGTCGGCCAGTGTTTCACCCGTGTCGTACTGCATCTCTCTCTTGTACTTGTTGTGTTCAAACCAATCAAATTCAGGGTGGGCTGGCCTCATCCGGTATACGTTCATCTGAAATTCATAATTAAATGTTTCAACAATTTAACCGCACCGACACCTAGGCCTTGTTGAGCCGTTTCCGTGACAAGATTGCGTTCGGTAGGCGCCTGAGGTGTTGTTCTCTTAAAACTCTTCTGTCTGTCGAGCGGTCGATCATGTGAGCGAAGCATACAAGCTAGCTCTCTCGACGGGTAAAGCAGGTACGAGTACCTAAGTTCTGAATGTATGCCTTTAAATGTGTTTTTCTACCTATCTACACTCTGACGGGAGTGACGGGACATCTTCAACTCTCGTGTAATTATTTGGGGCGTAGAGTTCAAGGAAGAGTTGTTTAACCCTTTTTACAGACCTCTCCAATCTAGATGGTTTAACAAAGAATATAATTTATACCAATGTTATTTACATATTGGTAATAAATTTCAGAGCAATGATGAGAAGCGTCTAAGGTTGAGTTCCGTTTGCACTTTGTAAAGCGAAGAAGTTTCATAAGATTGGTTATATTATATCCCGAAGCGTATATTTAAATTCGCATTGCTCCCCATTCTTAATCAAGACACGCGGCAGTGTGTCCGGCCAAGTTCGATGAAAAAGCCGAGCGATACTACTGTAGTGATATTTACACGAACCCATTGAGCCTTTTTTCACACCCTGGTAACTTTTTTCCCAGTACCTACAGCCAGGCAGGAACCTTATTTATTTACGGATTAATTGGGTTAATGATCTCACAGCCTAGTATGAAAATGAACCTTCTATGATTACCCTTTAAAGAGTTATTAATTTCTAAAAACAGCTTATTTTGTACTTGACTGACTGACTCACTCATCAAAACCTAAAGGATACTACCCGATGACCTAGAGCTTTGAATTTTGGAACGGAGGTAGGTATTACAGCAAAAATAAAGGAAAAAATTCAAACAGTACAAAATATATACCTATCCGTTTATTTAAAAATGTTAATATTATTTATGATTATCATGCGACAGTGCGAGCATATAATAATGACCTGTGACCTGTTATATTTGCATGCCTAGTAGCAAAACAGCGATACTCACAACGACTATTTGTACCTTATTACCTGTTTGCAAGTAAATAATTTGGTTTTATTTGACTTTCTTACGTGTCTAGTATTTCATACAAATGAGGATGCACACTACTCCTCCCATACAAATAGTAAGTACAGTTAAAATTGCTAATTTGCGCTCGGTAAACTACAATATACCGACGTACCTAGAGTATTTCCTGCAGCTATTAAAGCCGCAAATGGACTGCAGCCTAGAGGTGGATTTACACTATAGGGCTCAATCGGATCCACAGGACTTGTAACGCTAAGTAGTATTATGATTTATGACACTGTAAATCATGCTCTTGGCATGGGTCGCATGACATTACAGATACCGTCCACATAGCAGCTAGGTCCAAGATACTGACACGGTTACGGAACCATGTTGCGATGAAATGTCACAAATGTGGACCCACGTTTAGACGAATGTACGGACTGAATGGTACTCGAGCCAGACTAGTACTTGGTTTTTTTTATAGGCTTATCGACACTTTAGCGTTACGAGTATGTTAGCTTTAAATTAATATCCCACAAATATACGGCTGAGAAAAAAAAACCAATCCTACTACGGTTTTGGAGCAGTATGCCGACTCTCAAGGAAACTAGGATTAATCATTGAATGCTATTGAATTAATAACAGATACGTAGGTATAATCATAGCTGTTGACAAGGGAGCCCGTTGTACCCATATTTTTTTATGGTCGTTGATATAATTTTTGATCGTCATAATTTTTAAATCGCTGGACCGTTAACCTTCTCAGAACTTCTTACATATCTTACGTGTAAGATAGCTAGGTTAGGTTAGGTTTAATTAATAAAATTCCTGAAAATGCAATAATTATGGCAGGCAATATAGACCCGTTGACAAAAGTTTAATCAAACATGTTCAAATCGGACCTTAGGTACTATTACTTAAAGTGATAACATTCGAGCGACCAATAATTACTTTTCGAACAACTTTTTCTGTGGGCAACATCGTCCAGCCTTTATCAATAAAGGAGCGGTCAGACAAAGCATACCGGATTATGCCCTTTGTACTGACGACATCTGGGTCCACCTGAAACCAATCAACAATGGTGAATTAATAGTTGCGTATAGACCGAGGATCGGGAAAAGCGCAGTTGCCCGTGGCCTGCGCCGCGCTCCGTTATCCCAAAGATCGCAACGATATTTTTACAACATTATCCCTCCACTAGTCCACTCCCCGTCGTGTTAAGAACCACAGTAAGAAAGTAAAAAATATGAATTCCATTGTTCAACAGCGGCATTCCTCGTCAAAATATATACATACATACATACATTAGATCACGCCTGTTTCCCAGAGGGGTAGGCAGAGACCACTTCTTTCCATTTGCTACGATCTTGACAAATTTCTTTCGCTTCTTCCACATTCATACATCGAGTCATGCACGCACGTCGGTTTCGGATACTTAAGATTCGGCCCTTTTCCAGTATTTCTCCGATTTGACTCGAAAAAGTACGCCTAGGGCGGCCCCTTCCGACCCGTCCACTCACTTTCGATCTGTATATCTCTTTCGTCAATCTTCAAAATATATCTACAGCTAAAAACACTTACTGGGGTCTTGGGTTTTGACATCCTATTTCACTTTTTAGAAAATTGTACAAAATAAATACGTAGTTCAAAAAGGCACTGAACTGAGTTCTTGGTGTTTAAAATTATTTCCAAAAGCTTAAATTATTACCAAAGTCACATAAAAATCTATCATATGTGATATGTCAGAAAAAAACAAAAGGTGTCTTGGAGTGAAGTAAACGTAACTCCTTGCACCGATCGTTTATTTTAAAAGTATAATAAAAACCATTAGTAACCAAAAATTATTAAAACAACCAATTATAACGTTAGATAATATCATAATCATGTTTTTAGATTTTTAAAAGAAATGATTTTTGAGACATTTGGGTTACTAACGTGAAACGTAAAGAAAAACATCGTATGTCCCCCCTTTATTTAAGAAACGACTAAAGTTAAAAATCTGAAAAAAGAAACATATACAAACATACATACCTACGTACATACCTTCACTCTGTCTCCCAAGGGGTAAGCAGAGACTATGCAACGCCAGGTGCAGCAGCGGTCTAAAAGTTTTGCTGCTTCCTCTACATTCATCAACGTCTTGGTGGGTTGAAAGTTCAAATGCCACATGGAAGGCAACTACTACCTTAAATATTGGAAATAGCATATTATGTGTAAAGGAGACTTTCCTTTAAATTTGAAAACTAAAAACTCTGCATTTATGGATTTATGAAAAATCGTCTCTCTCAACCGGGACTCGAACCGGTCAAAGGCGGTAAAATAGGCAAAATAGGTAAAATAGGGATTTTTAGAGTTCCGCAATAAAACTAGGAACCGACAACTTTGCCAACGTCAAGGTCTATCCAAAGTTCAAGGTGCATTTTCTACAGATAAATATTACTTCAAACAGTTTCAAAGTTTCAAGTCGAATTGTAGTTATATAACAATATCAAAAAAACAATACCATTGGAAATATACAAATATATACAAATATTATGGAATGTACAAATGATAAATTTAACAAAAAAGACCAAAACAAATTCTGGCAAAGAAGACACTACCCTGTGGTAATTTTGCCAACTAGATTTGTGTTTATGAAACGACAGTGTTCCTTCTTGCTGTCCAAAAATGTAAATGTTGATGGTTTCGTATACAATAGACCCAACCAATACAATAGAATGAACTATCGTTATGAGTAAAAAGTATAAGATTAAAACACTATTAATGGGTGAATTTCAAAAATATTGTACAGTACATAGTCGGTCCTTAAGTTCTGTCACAAAGGTTTACTTAGTCAAATAAAACTAATTTTTGTTTATTTTTTAATTTTAAAATAAATTAAATCTAAAAGCTTAATTAAAGTACATTTTTAGGAACTAATCATCATTCCACATAGTCGCCGCTATTTCCGATACGATCTTTTAACATTCACGGCCGGCACCGATTAAAACACGCACGAGTTTTCAAAAAAAAAAACTTTTTGAAAACGCTTTAAAGATTAGTCTTTGTTAACCAGGAAAATTTTATTTTTAATATTATGAAGCTTCTCATCTCTGAGTATGTTCAGAGACCAGCATTATTATCTTAACGACACTTAAAAACCAGCTTATGAAGCACGAAAGTTGGTCTATTTTCGTATTTCTGCAAATTGATGTGAAATCGTAAGGTCAATTTAATGAGACATGAAGATTGACCGGAGTAAGCGGATCTTTAGTTGCTTGGAATACATTCGTATCAGTATTTAAAGATAAAAGTCTGGTCAATATGTCACGCAAATTTCGACTCAATACGAGAACTTTTACAAAAGTTGTAGCCGTTATCAGTAGACCCCGTTATCTTGTCGCATTTAAATATTGTTTTTCAGTAGAGTGTGAATAATTTTTTTATCGACCTTCTTGATATCGATGTTTATATAATGCAATAATAATAATATTATTATTAATTTTAATAATGTTTATATAATGTTTATATAATCAATCAGTCATCACGATAATCCCTATTTAACCCATAGTTACGGTGACGATGTACAGTAAAGTTGTGTAAAATTTATTGTAATTATTGTGGAGAATATATAATTAATCCCAACTAACGTACACTCTAGACTTTTATTGGTTGTGTCTCTCGTAAAACTCGTAATGTATGAAAAGTCCAAAAATGTTTTTGAGATTTCAGGGTTAGCCTCATAGTGAAAGTTGTTCAGTATGGCCTACTTATTCACCCCGTTCAGGCTTTTCAGTGGGTCAGAAACTAATAAGTAGTACCTAGTGACACCTCTTTGAAATTATCAGTGACATACACTATCGACATTTAGATAGTCGATAAAAAAAGCATTCACGCTCTAGTGAAAAGTAATGTCAGTGCGACAAGATAACGGGGTCTAGTTATCAGTATCGTGGTCGTGCGTGTTTTGACCCATGCTTTCCTGCCCCGAATGGGAATGCATAAAGCTCGTACACCAAATTATTGCCATAGTAACGAACTCAAATTTCGCTTTTTTTATTCTATATAAAATAAGGTTTTGATTGATGTACTACAAGTTTATGAAACTCAATTATTTATTTTTAAAATTATAATAAACCTTTGTGACAGAACTTAAGGACCGACTAGGTACATTTAAGGTCTCAATTAGAAGATCGTTAACAATCCTTAACTTGTTCCTTTGTGTACCGAAGATTAGCCATATAAATCATATCATATGCATAACTTTCGTTACACAAAGGAAAAACAATGGAAGAAAGTTAACATTGTCTCGATTAAGACTGCGCCGAGCAAACGTCGAGCGTCCAGTGGCGCCCTCATTACTATTATTGTGTTTTCTAATTAACTAAAGAATTTCCTTTCCACGAAATGTTTTTGTAGTGCAAGTAAAAACACAATTTATGGGATACGTAATAAACTTTAATAACAATTACCCTTTGAGTAGTCAGCTTAACGGGAAAAGGTGGCCACTTTTTCCGTTAAGTTAATAACTCGAAGGTGAATTGTTATTAAACTATATGATATACCCTATAAGTTGTGTTTTCATTTGTAGTACAAAAACATTTCGTCCTATTTTAAGAAAATACTTTGATTTATTTGAAAACACAATAAAAGTAATGAGGGCACCACTGAACATCCGGCGTACGCTCGATGCAGTCTTAAGTCCTTAACTATGTAGGTACAATATTTTTGCAATTCACCCATTAACTATGCTTGAAAAAAATGAGGTAATTATTCCTATTTAAAAGATTTAACCACGTAAATATTTGTTTTGTTTGTAAATATATGAAACCGTAACATTCTTTGTACCTATTTTATTGCCTTATTCAAAATTATTCTCCGTTAAAACGTGTGCCTTCGTTAAACCTGACATTGGCGAAATCATAGTGGTAACACAAATTACATATCGTCGGTCTAGATGTGATACCTCGTAACTAACATTTTTTAGTAAAATGAGATTTTGATGCAGAAAGTTTCAAATAGTATTTCCGGTGTTAACTCGTAAATGTCTTCTGCATTACAATTCATTTTGACGGCTAAAAACGACTTAGAGTGACATCTCGTAACAAGCATTGGCTTAGTTTTCAACGCAGTTTTTTGTCTCTCCTGAAAAGTTTGTCAGTTTGCATATACGAGGTATCACATCTAGACCGACGATATGCCACCAAACAAAGATCTATCTATCTAACAAACAATCGCATTACAATGACATTTATTATTTCAGAGTATTTTAAGCATCCGGCCATTGGCTTATTGCCTAAAGCTTAAGTAATTAATTTAGCACTTCCTGCATGACATGACCCTTGTTTCTAGAGTAGATTCACTGAAAACAATCACATAACATTGATTGGTAGAAAATTCCATACTTCCCATGATGAGTTTCTACAATAAATGTTGATGCTGTCGTTTTGAACCTTTTGAAAAACCTCACCGCACAAATTATTAACATTCATCACACATAACACATAACATAACTCAAAAGAGAAATGGTCTAAAATTAGTTTTAGCATAAGAATTACAGTCCATTTGTAAACAAATAATTTTCACATGACAACAGCTTTCTTCGAATGTAGGTTTTAGCTAGATTTAAATTGTACTTATATAATAAAACATTGGAGAGGTTTTATATGTTTTATGTAAAACCCCAAAAGTGGTTGATATAGCGCAATTTGGACCGGAATTAAGGGGTCTAATGAAGGTTATTTCTTAATTGAATTATAATTAATTATCACATATTATTTTAACCCACCTACGGGGATCCATTCAAAAAGCCTATTCTTCAAAATGGTTTTTAAATTTTCATAAATTGTCAAAAACTGGTGTATCCGAATAGTCCCCAAGTAGGGGACTATTCACATTTTCGTTAGGCGAACCCGCTACCAAACACCCTGTATATACTCTGGGTATCTCATACTCGTCCCGCGGCGACCTTTTTCCCGATCTCTGCAGTAATGTAGTACATTTCTGCAAAGACCGTATATTCATGCAGGGGCTGGGAAAGGTTCGGAAAATACCGCTTAATTATAGTTCTTAACCAGGTTCTTCGTAAAAGTTTGCTCGGACCGGAATAGATTCGCGAGCGTCATCATCACTGGAGTTAAGCTGTTTTGTTTTTTGTTTTTCATTCTTCCTTCACTTGAATGGCGAGGCACCATGGCCTACTATTGACTTGAAGCTGAGCAAGTGAAAATGCAACTAAGGAGGCAGCTTTTAGGATACGATATGAATAAAACCGGTCAAGTGCCAGACGGTAATTTTCTGTTCATTTTTGGCTATAAACAACAGAAAATTTTAAAAAAAATTGCAATGCGCAGATGAAGACTTTTCATATGACACCCCATTTGCTATAATCACTTTCATTTTTAACCCCCCATTTTAGACCCCTTTTCAACTATCTATAAAATTAATTTCATATTTTATACATGTAAAACAGATGTGGGCAAGAAAGTTGTACAACTATGCCAAATTCCAAGTTGATAGCATTTGTATTTGCTGAGAAAATCTGGTGTGAGTGTGACATACAGACAGAGAGACAGACAACGAAGTCTAACCATAATGGTTCCTTTTTTACCATTTTGGTACGGAACTCTAAAACGGGTGGTGGTAGTGGGCGGTGCGAACAAACAAGCGAACGTAATTATTACACTTTGATAAAAACCGAAGTAATATAGATTCTGTTCGAGCGAAGTCGATATGAAAATCTCTATTTGTTATAAATGGCGTTTCTGACCAGCGAATGTATGACCGTAAAAAAAACCCGGTCAAGTGCGAGTGGGACTCGCGCACCGAGGGTTCCGTATTTAAGATAATATGCTTACCGCGAAAGTTTTTTTGTTATGAGCCTTATTTTCTATGCAATACGGTCCATTTTGACGAGCCAAAATTTTTGTACAGATTTTCAGTTGTTTTTTATTTCTCAAAAATCGTAAATAATGAACACCTCATTTTATTTTTCCCATAAAATATAAGTAATTATATATGACAGGATTTTTTCAGATTTTTCATTACTAAACTTCGGAAATAAGGGGGGGACGGGACGGTAAGTTTTTTTGTACATTTTTGGCTATAAATCGGAAAGTAAATAAAATATTTTTTTTTTAATGTGGAGATTCAGCTCTTTCATATAACACCCCATTTGCTATAATAAAACTATTTAAATTTTTCAACCCCCTATTCTAGACCCCCTTTCAATTATTTATAAAAAATAATTTCATATTTTTTTACTAAAAACAGATGCGGGCAAGCAAGTTGTACAACTAGGCCAAATTTCATTTATATAGCCATATATAATATGCCAAGTTGATAGCATTTGTAGTTGCTTAGAAAACCTGCGGTGACATACAGACAGGCAGACAGAAAACGAAGTCTCACCATAAGGGTTCCTTTTTTACCATTTTGGTACGGAACCCTAATAACAGGATTCCGAGCCCTGTTTAGCAAAATAAAGAAAAAATAAAAGATATGTCACATGGCACAATGGTACTTAAGTGATAAAGAGGAGCTTTAGAAATTGAATAGAAAAATACAAAATCTTACTTGGTGTCTGTATATTGTATGCTTTTTTGGTTGCAAAACTCTGGATAAGGGGTGCGTTTTTGTTTCCGCAGGGGTCGCGGTGACTATGGCATAATTAAATTCTGGACCCGTTCTATAATCTACGTGTTGTTTGAAAATTTTGTTACCAATAATAACCGAAACATTACCATCAGTCTGGTGTTTAGCAACTTCTTCTAAATCCACTAATTCCAACAACAAGTCAGATTCATCGTATAAAGTATACTCTTGTATAGCTGCGCTTAATTTAAACTCATTCACGCTTTTAAATCTTTCCCTTGGCCCGTATTGGCTCTGTTTTAATCTGATTAGATCTATAATTAATTCTTTCCTCCTCTTTGTGGACTTTATTTCTTTTGTTTTGATTGCTACTTCTGGTTTTTTGTATATAACTACGGGTCGGTCGGTAGGTTGTTTAGGTATTTTCAGTTTGTCTTCTTTCGA
The DNA here is from genome assembly GCA_963966035.1 of Acleris laterana. Classification (NCBI taxonomy): domain Eukaryota; kingdom Metazoa; phylum Arthropoda; class Insecta; order Lepidoptera; family Tortricidae; genus Acleris; species Acleris laterana. Next base: position 13,358,964 of record OZ014440.1, read on the forward strand.
TGTTACTACATCTTTTATTTTTCCTTCTTTTGTTGAAATATCTCTTAGGCCCTCTTTTACTGTCACATCTTTTTCTTTCTTTTTTTCCGGTGTAATATCTTTTAGTTTCTCGTCTTTCACTGTTATATCTTTAACTGTATCCTCCTTTAATGTCACATATTTAGACTTATCTTGTTTTGAAGTCACATCTCTCAGTGTCTGGTCTTTCGATGTATCTATTTCAACTTCGTCTTCTTCAAACGTAAGATCTTTTATTTTTCGTACCTTGGTTGAAATATCTTTAAACTCCTCTTCTTCTTCTTCTTCTTCTGATGTCACATCTTTATGTTTTTCTTCTTTCAATGTAACATCTGTTGCTTTCTTTTCTTTCGATGCTAAATCTTTCAGTTTCTCATCTTTCGCTGTGACATCTTTAGGGTTCTCTTGTTTTGATGTCACATCTTTAAGTTTCTCTTCTTTTGATTTCATATCTTTCACTTTATCTTCTTGTGTGTATGTGTCTTCTTTCTGTTTTTCTCCTGTCAATGGCACATCACGACGTCTTTCTTCTTTCGTTTTCAGATCTTTTACTTTCTTTTCTTTCAATGTCACTTCTTTCCGTTTTTCGTCTCTCGATGTCTCATCTTTTTGTTTTTCTCGTGTCGGTGTCTGTCTTTGTTCTTTCGATTTTACTACTTTAACTTTCTCTCCTTTCATTGTCAAATCTTCAGGCCTCTCTTCTTTTGATTTCAAACCTTTTACTTTATCTTCTTTCGATATGTCCTCTTTCTGTACTTCTCCTGTCAGTGTAAAATCATGTTTTAATGTGGCATCTTTTATTTTCCGTTCTTTAGTTGAAATTTCTTTTGAGTATTCTTCTTTTGATGTCATATTTTTAAGCTTCTCGTCTTTTAATTTCAAATCTTTAACTTTATCTTCTTTCAATGTGTCTTCTTGCTGTTTTTCACCAGCCAATGGCACATCACGACGTCTTTCTTTCGTTTTCAGATCCTTTAGTTTCTCTTCTTTTGATGTTGCATCTTTTATTTTCCCTTCTTTTGTTGAAATATCTTTTACATTATTTTCTATCGATGTTACATCTTCTAGTTTCTCGTCTTTCGCTGTAATATCTTCATCTTTACCTTCCTTTGATGTCACATATTTAGGCTTCTCTTGTTTTGATGTCACATGTCTCAGTTTCTCGTCTTTCGATGTCTCATCTTTTTGTTTTTCTCCTGTCGATGTCACATCACGAAGTCTTTCTTCTTTCGCTGTCAAATCCTTTAGTTTCTCTTCTCTCGATACCGAATCTTTGACTTTTTCCACTCTTAAATCTTTTTGTTTCTCTTCTTTCAAGGTCACATTCTTTTGTTTTTCTTCTATTCTTATCAAGTCATCTGTTTTTTTTTCTTTTTTCGTTGTCTTTTCTGTAACCTCACTTTCTTTTTCTTTCTCTTGTTTTTTTCTTTCGCTGTCCTTCATTTCTAATTCTTGTAATGATACAAGAACCTTTTTTAACTTTTCTTCTTTTTCGTTTGCTTTTATTCCTACTAACTCTTTAACTTTTTCTTTTCCAATTCTTGCCTCATCTTCTTTTGTTTTCACATTCTTTAGTTTTTCTTCTTTTGATGTCGGCTCTTTTAGTTTATCTTCTTTCAATTTCGCATCTTTAACTCTCTCCCCTTTCGACTCTTTTTGTTTCTCTTCAATCGATTTCACATCATCTGTTTTCTTCTCTTTTTTCGTCGTCTTTTCTTTAAGCTCACTTTTTTTTTCTGTAAATGGTTTTTTCCTTTCGCTGTCTATCTTTTCTAAATCCTGTAGTTTCGCAAGAACCTTATTTAACATTTTTTCTTTTGCTTTTATTACTACTTCCTCTTTTAGTTTTTCCTTTCTTATTCTTTCCTCCTCTTCTTTTGTTTTAAGATCCTTTAACGTCTCTTCTTTCAATTTCACATCTTTAACTACCTTTCCTCTTGAGTCTCTTTGGTTTTCTTCTTTCAAGGTCAGATCATTTTGTTTTTCTTCAATCGATTTCACGGCTTCTGTTTTTATTTCTTTTTTCGCTGTTTTTTCCCTAAGCTCACTTTCCTTTTCTTTTAACAGTTTTATCTTTTCGCTGTCCTTCATTTCTAAATCTTGTAATGATACAAGAACCCGTTTTAACTTTTCTTCTTTTTCGTTTGCTTTTATTCCTACTACCTCTTTAACTTTTTCTTTTCCAATTCTTGCCTCATCTTCTTTTGTTTTCACATTCTTTAGTTTTTCTTCTTTTGATGTCGGCTCTTTTAGTTTATCTTCTTTCAATTTCGCATCTTTAACTCTCTCCCCTTTCGACTCTTTTTGTTTCTCTTCAATCGATTTCACATCATCTGTTTTCTTCTCTTTTTTCGTCGTCTTTTCTTTAAGCTCACTTTTTTTTTCTGTTACTGGTTTTTTCCTTTCGCTGTCTATCTTTTCTAAATCCTGTAGTTTCGCCAGAACCTTATTTAACATTTTTTCTTTTGCTTTTATTACTACTTCCTCTTTTAGTTTTTCCTTTCTTATTCTTTCCTCCTCTTCTTTTGTTTTAAGATCCTTTAACGTCTCTTCTTTCAATTTCATATCTTTAACTACCTTCCCTCTTGAGTCTCTTTGGTTTTCTTCTTTCAGGGTCAGATCATTTTGTTTTTCTTCAATCGATTTCACGGCTTCTGTTTTTATTTCTTTTTTCGCCGTTTTTTCCCTAAGCTCACTTTCCTTTTCTTTAAACTGTTTTATCTTTTCGCTGTCTTTCATTTCTAAATCCTGTAATGATAAAAGGACCTTTTTTAACTTTTCTTCTTTTTCTTTTACTTTTATTACTAAGTCCTCTTTTACTTTTTCTTTTCTAATTATTTCCTCCTCTTCTTTTGTGTTCACATCCTTTAGTTTCTCTTTATCTTCTTTTTGTTTTTCTTCTGTCGATGTCAAATCATAAAATCTTTCTTCTTTCGTTTTCAGATCCTTCGATACCGAATCTTTAACTTTTTCTCCTCTTAAATGTTTTTGTTTCTCTTCTTTCATGGTCACACCTTTTTGTTGTTCTTCTATTCTTTTTATGTCGTCTGTTTTCTTTTTTTTTTTCGTCATCTTTTCTTTAAGCTCACTTTCCTTTTCTTTGACTTGTTTTTTCTTTTCGCTGTCTTTCATTTCTAAACCCTGTAATGAAACAAGGATCTTTTTTAATTTTTCTTCTCTTTCTTTTGCTTTTATTACTAAGTCCTCTTTTACTTTTTCTTTTCTAATTATTTCCTCCTCTTCTTTTGTATTCACATCCTTTAGTTTCTCTTTATCTTCTTTTTGTTTTTCTACTGTCGATGTCACATCACGAAGTCTTTCTTCTTTCGTTTTCAGATCCTTTAGTTTCTCTTCTTTCGATACCGAATCTTTAACTATTTCTCCTCTTAAATCTTTTTGTTTCTCTTCTTTCATGGTCACACCTTTTTGTTGTTCTTCTATTCTTTTCATGTCCTCTGTTTTCCTGTCTTTTTTCGTCGTCTTTTCTTTAAGCTCACTTTCTTTAACTTGTTTTTTCTTTTCGCTGTCCTTCATTTCTAAATCTTGTAATGATACAAGAACCTTTTTTAACTTTTCATCTTTTTCCTTTGCTTTTATTACTATCTCCTCTTTCACTTTTTCTTTTCTAATTCTATCCTCCTCTTCTTTTGTGTTCATATCCTTTAGTTTCTCTTTATCTTCTTTTAAAAAAAAATCTGTCGATGTCAAATCACGAAAACTTTCTGCTTTTGTTTTTAGATCCTTTAGTTTCTCTTCTTTCGATACCGAATCTTTAACTATTTCTCCTCTTAAATCTTTTTGTTTCTCTTCTTTCATGGTCACACCTTTTTGTTGTTCTTCAATTCTTTTTATGTCGTCTGTTTTCTTTTCTTTTTTCGTCTTCTTTTCTTTAAGCTCACTTTCTTTTTCTTTTACTGGTTTTTTCTTTTCGCTGTCTTTCATTTCTAAATCCTGTAATGAAACAAGGATTTTTTTTAACTTTTCTTCTTTTTCTTTTGCTTTTATTACTAACTCTTCTTTTACTTTTTCTTTTCTAATTCTTTCCTCCTCTTCTTTTGTGTTCACATCCTTTAGTTTCTCTTTATCTTCTTTTTGTTTTTCTACTGTCGATGTCACATCACGAAGTCTTTCTTCTTTCGTTTTCAGATCCTTTAGTTTCTCTTCTTTCAATACCGTATCTTTAACTATTTCTACTCTTAAATCTTTTTGTTTCTCTTCTTTCATGGTCACACCTTTTTGTTGTTCTTCTATTCTTTTCATGTCCTCTGTTTTCCTTTCTTTATTCGTCGTCTTTTCTTTAAGCTCACTTTCTTTTACTTGTTTTTTCTTTTCGCTGTCTTTCATTTCTAAATCCTGTAATGATACAAGAACCTTTTTTAACTTTTCTTCTTTGTCTTTTGCTTTTTTTCCTACTTCCTCTTTAACTTTTTCTTTTCTAATTCTTGTCTCATCTTCTTTTGTTTTCACATTTTTTGGTTTTTCTTCTTTTGACGTCGCCTCTTTTATCTTATCTTCTTTCGATTTCGCATCTTTAACTCTCTCCCTTCTAAACTCTTTTTGTTTTTCTTCAATCAATTTCACGTCATCTGTTCTCTTCTCTTTTTTCGTTGTCTTTTCTTTAAGCTCACTTTTTTTTTCTGTTACTGGTTTTTTCCTTTCGCTGTCTTTCTTTTCTAAATCCTGTAGTTTCGCAAGAACCTTATTTAACTTCTTTTCCTTTTCTTTTATTACTGCTTCCTGTTTTAGCTTTTCCTTTCTTATTCTTTCCTCCTCTTCTTTTGTTTTAAGATCCTTTAGCATCTCTTCTTTCGATTTCGCATCTGTTACTTCCTCCCCTCTTGAGTCTTTTTGTTTCTCTTCTTTCAAGGTCACGTCCTTTTGTTTTTCTTCTAACGATTTCACACCGTCTGTTTTCGTTTCTTTTTTCACCGTCTTTTCTTTAAGCTCACGTTCTATTTCTTTCACTTGTTTTATTTTTTCACTGTCTTTCTTTTCTAATTCCTGAGGTGATACCTTTTCTACTATTTCTTCTTTTTCTTTTGCGTTTATTACTACCTCATCTTTTAATTTATCTTTTTTTATTCTTTGCTCCTCTTCTTTTGTGTTCACATCCTTTAGTTTCTCTTCTTTTGATGTTGCGTCTTTTAACTTCTCTTCTTTCAATTTAATTTCGTCTGTTTTCTTTTCTTTTTTCGTAGTTTTTTCTTTAAACTCACTTTTTTTTTCTGCAACTGGTTTTTTCCTCTCGATTTCATTCTTTTCTAAATCCTGTAGTTTCGCAAGAACCTTTTTTAACTTTTTTTCTTTTGCTGTTTTTTCTGCTTCCTCTTTTAGTTTTACTTTTCTAATTCTTTCTTCCTCTTCTTTAGTTTTGGGATCTTTTTGCTCATCTTTAACCCTCTCCCGTCTTGAGTCTTTTTGTTTCTCTTCTTTCAAGGTCACATCTTTTTGTTTTTCTTCAATCAATTTCACGTCGTCTGTTTTCTTTTCTTGTTTTGTCGTCTTTTCTTTAAACTCAATTTCTTTTTCTTTTACTTGTTTATTCTTTTCCCTATCTCTTTTTTCTAAATCCTGTAGTGACGCAAGAACCTTTTTCAACTTTTCTTCTTTCGCTTTTATTACTAATTTCTCTTTAAGTTTCTCTTTTCTAATTTGGTCTTCATCTTCTTTTGATTTCATAAGTTTGTCTTCTTTTAATCTTTCTAGTTTCTCTTCAACTGGTGTTTTTTGTTTTGATTTCATTTCATTTGGTTTTCTTTCATCTGCTTTTTCCTCTTCTGCTTTTTCTTTTAAAGGTAAAACAATATTATGTTTTCTTTCTTTTTCCATAGTTTTCTCGTATTCTTCTTCCTTTTTCTTTTTTTCGCGGTCTATTTTTTCAAAATCTTGTAGTGTTCCAAGTACCTTTTTTAATTTATCTTCTTTTGCTTTTGTTTCTTTTCTTAGTTGATTTTCTTTTTCTTTTAGTGCCATTTCTTTATTTTTTGTTGGTCTTTCCTCTTCCATTTTGTCAAGTTTTACCTCCTTTTGTTCATTTTTATTTGATTCAGTTGCGTTTGCTCTACCTTCTTTTTCTGTAGTCTTTGTTTTAAAAAGCTTTTCTGTTTCTTCTTTAATCTTTCTTTCGCTATCATTTTTGTCTAATTCTTGTAGCATTGCCTTCTTTAACTTTTCTTCTATTTCCTTGGACTGTTTTACACCTTCTTGTTTTGTCCTTTTTTTGTTTTCTTGGTCTGCTGCTGGTCCTTTTATTAGTCTGTCTTCTTTCAGTTTTTCGAGTTTCCCTTCTCTTGATGTTGCATCCTTTGCTTGATCTTTTTTCAATAGAACTTCATATGATTTTGCTTCTTTTAGTGTTTTGTCACTCTTCACCGTCTTTATTTTAAGAAGCTCCGTTTCTTCCTCTTTTTTTTTCTTGTTTTCGCTGTCCACTTTATCTAAATCTTGTAGCACTGAAAGTACCTTACTCAACTTATCTAGTTTTTGTTTTGCTTTGTTTCTTGCTTCCGCTATATTTTCTTTGGTTAGTCCTGTATCTGCTGCCTCTGTTTCTTTTTTAGGTTTCTCTTCTTGTAATATTTCAGGTTTCTCCTCTTTCGATGTCACACTTTTTTGTTTAAGTGTTATGTCTCCTGGTTCCTCTTCTTTTGATGTCACATCAAGTATATCTTCTTTCGATACCTCATTGAAGTTTTCTTTTTCCGATGTTTTATCATTTAGTTTATCGGTCTTCGACATTTTTTTTAATTCTTCTTCTTGTTTATCGTCGTCAGGTTCTTGTTCTAATTGATTCTTTTCTAATTCTTCTTTTAATTTCTTCTTTAAAAGTTTTTTTTCTTGTTTCTCTTTTTTTAGTTGTTCTTTTAATGCCTCCTCTATTAGTTTTTTTTCTAGTTTTTCTTGTTCCTTTTTTTCAATCTCTTGTAAATTTAGTTTTTCTAGCATTTCAAATACTTTATTTAACTTTTTTTCCTTTTCTCTCTGCTTTTTTAATGCTTCCTTTTCTAATGCTTTCTGCTTTTTTCTAGCTGCTGCTTCTTCTTTTGCCAATTTTTTTCTTAGCCGTCTTTCTTTCTCTTTCTCCTTGCGAGCTTGTTCCGCTTTTTCTCTTTCCTCTAAGGCTCTACGATAGTTTTCTTCTATTTCCCTTTTCTTTTCTTCCATTGCTCTTTTCCTTTCCTCTTTTTCTTTTAAATCTCGTTCAGCTTTTTCTCTTTTCCTTTTCTCTTTATCCTTACGGGCAGTTTCAGCGAGTTTTTCCCGTATCCGATTGGTTTCGTCATTTTCTATTTCCTCCTTATCTTTTTCCTCCTTCTCTTTACGGGTTTGATCTTTTCTTTTATTATTTTCACTATCCTCGATTCCTTCTTCTTTTTCTGTAGCTGTGTAAGCGTTGTCTAGAGTTATGCCTAATTCGTTTTTTTCACGCTTGATTATTTCATCTTCTAAGTCGTTAATTAACTCTTTTAAACGTTCGCGTTCGTTTAAAAGTTTCTGGTCTTTTAATTCAGGGGTTTCCTCTCTAGCTTGAGCTTTAAGTGTATCTCGATATTCTTTTAAGAGCTCTGACGAACTAGCAAAACGAATTAAACTTGATGCTTTAATTTCATCAGGAAATAAGAAACTAAACTGACTTGTGAGATCGTGTTCGCTAATTGATTTCATTGGGCCTTCTAGTGAGCGATGTTTCGACGGTACTGGTGGTAATCCTTGACTTTCCCCTTCAATAAACAATTCTTGTTGAAAACTAGGCCACCTTTGATGAGTTCCTTTAATTTGAAGTTCTTGTGGGCTCAATATGTTAGACTTTTTGGGTTTTGTTACGGATATATCATAATCTTCAGAACTATCCAAAAAAGTGGCCACTTTTAAAGGCGCTGTTCTTTTTTCTTCTTTTTTCTCTAATTGTTTTTCATCTGGTATTACTAATCTTGTGTAAACTTTTTCCTTTTTTTTATCATTACCATCCAAAACTGAATCTATTCCAAGATGTTTTTGCATAGCTCCACCCGAGCTGGGATCACGTTTTATTAATCCTTGTGAATCAGTGTGCACACTTTGGGGAAATAGAGGTTTCGGCACCTTTACTCTCGGTGGAGGTCTGTCTGTCGATTCAACTTGCTTGAACTGCACATGATCAACTCGAGTCTCATCTTGTTGAAGGCTAGGCCTTCTATGAGTTTCTTTTATTTGAATTTCTTGTGGTGTTAGTAAGTAAGATTCTTTAGGTTTTGTTATGGGTTTATTATATTCTTCAGAAATATCCATAAAAGACGTGACTTTGAATGGTACTATGCTTTTTTCTTCTATTTTCGCAAATTGTTTTTCGTCATAAGGTATTCCTAATTTTGGCTCGCGTTTTCCCTTACTTTTATTAAAGGAATCCAGAAATGCGTCTATTTCAAAATGTTTTGGCAGAGCTTTGACCGAGATGGGATCACGTTTCACCAAACCACGGGTTTCAGGAAATAGGGGTTTTTGCAACTCTTCACTTGGGTGAAGTGTGTCTGTTGGTTCAACTTGTTTGGACTGTACATGATCAACTCGAGTCTCAACTTTATGAAAGCTAGGCCTTCTTTGAGTTTCTATTATTTCAATTTCTTGTGGTTTTAGTATGTTAGACTCTTCAGGTTTTGTTATGGGTTTATTATATTCTTCAGATATATCCATAAAAGATGTGAATTTGAAAGGTACCATACTTTTTTCTTTTTTTTCCGCAAATTGTTTTTCCTCGTAAGGTATTCCTAATTTTGACTCGTATTTTTCCTTACTTTTATTAAAGGAATCCAGAAATGCGTCTATTTCAACATGTTTTGGCATAGCTTTGTCCGAGATGGGATCACGTTTCACCAAACCACAGGTTTCAGGAAATAGGGATTTTTGCAACTTAACGCTTGCCGGAAGTCTGTCTGTCGGTTCAACTTGTTTGGACTGTACATGATCATCTCGAGTCTCATCTTTATCCATCGTTTCATTTGCCGTTTGTTCTGGTACAACTAAAGGTTTTTCTAAATCATATTTTTTGCCACAAATTTCAACAGCACTATTCCACCGTATTTTTTTTGTAGTAACGTTTAAGTCTGCATCAGAGTGTACCAAAATTTTAGACTTGCTTTCATCAATTTCACTGGCTGCAGCATTCCGTAACACATGTTGAGCTTGCTTGATCCACAGCTTGATACGGTGTCCTATCGATTCCCTATCCTGTAGCTGCCTACCTATTAAAAATTTATCAACAATCCGTCTGCACCAGCAACTGCAGCATGGCCGCTCCTTTCGGCGACAGTGATCACAGATGCTTACTACGTCTTGACTTTCGATTAATGGAATGTACTTAACTAACCTCTCAACGTGTTCAAGAATCTTTATACACCGCGGGCAGTCCATTTTATTTCGCTCTGTAATGGAAAGTTTACAAACTATAAATACTTATACAATAATTATAAACAGACTCTAACCTAATAGACCAGGGTCGATAATTTTTAAAACCAAAAAAAATAATAGTAGGATGAAACCCATTAGAAAAGGAGGAGAATATTATAAAAATAAAAGGAAAAATAATTTACGGGCGATCTGAGGTCGGGAAGGGGGTGGGGGTGAGTTTTTAAGGGTAAAAATCGGTTTTTCTCGATTTCCGGCAAAACTAAAAGTCCTATCGAAAAAAATCAAATGGCAAAGTTGTAGGTAATAAAAAGATCTAAAAATTTTGTATTTACACTTTTTTCACATAACCTCAAAATTTATGTGAAAAATCCAAAAAACCAAGTTTTTGGTTTTTTATTTTTATCTTTTACAAACATTATTTTTTTTTAACGAAATTTGGTGAAAACTTACCTTTTTATGTCCCAAATACGCTGTAATTTATTTGATTAAAAATATTTATTTTTTCACCTTATTTTGAATTAATATCGAATAAACACCCTAATTTTCAATCGAAAATTCACCCGTCAAAATATCAGCTTTTTTCAAAAAGTTGGTATGGTTTCTGTTCGTTGAAATCTCTACTTTACGATGGTGAAAAAAAATGTATATGTTACTACAGTAAATCTTCTCAGAAAATGCAATCATCCATACTGATAATCTGAAAAGACAAAATCGAATTAATAATAATAATAATAATAATAATAATAATTTATTTTCACAATTCACATAGTTACAAATAAAGCAGTATCCGGTGGATTTCAAACTAGGCTGAGCCTGTACCTTGAAACCCATGGAGTCGGTTGACTTTACACAGAGAAATCACAATCACAAAAGAGTTCACACGGACATGTAAAGTGATATAAAACAAAGTACTTAATGAATACAATTTTAACAATTTTTTAAAGAATTTAATATAAATTAAAGGTTTTATTAACAACAGTGTGTGTGTGTGTGTGTGTGTGTGTATATGTGTGCGTGTGTGTGTGTGTGTGTGTGCGTGCGTGTGTGTGCGAGCTTGAAATACCGGTTATGTACTTGTTTGAGAAGCCCCTACGTATAGACGCGCAGAATGTCCTCCGTTTCCTTATATGAGAGTGTGGCAAACCACTTTTTCAACGATACCTTGACTTTGTGGGTAGTGCATTTTTTAAGATCGCAGGCTTTGCAGACCACATTGTAGACAAACGGATGAACGAAGAATGCAAAACGTTTCGCATAGACTGATCTAACGGACGGAACTGGAACCCTATACACTCGTCTACTCATAATGCTATCTTTTAGTGGTGACTTGGCAATATCTCTGTGAACTCTTACAACCGCATTGAGGAAAAATAACTGCCTAACCCTGAGGAAGCCTGATTCCTTGTAGAGCGCATCTGTCGGGAATTGGTAGTGCCTCTTCAGCATCACCTTGATGACTGCACGTTGAGCTCGTTCCAACTCGAGTAGAGTCGTCTTACCAGCGCTGCCCCATACCGCAATGCAATATTGTAAAATAGATTGGCACAGCGCATGATAAACTACGCGCAGTACCTCCGGAGGCGAGCAGTCTCGAAGCCGTCTCATGATGTAGATCACTTTCCTAACCTTCCTTGAGAGGGAACTGATATGTTCTTTGAAGGAGAGATGTTCATCCACCATGAGACCCAAGTATTTTACCGAAGTAGAACGTTTAACAGTGCCACAAGAGCAGCTCGGACTGGCAAATCTGCAGCTATGCATTACGAGATTATGGGTGGAAGGGGCACTTGAAACTATAGTTTTCGAAAAGGCTACGTGACTGCTCTTATCCACATTCAAAGTTAGGAGATTGTCATCAAGCCAGTCTGACACCGCGGATAGTCCTTTTTCTGCCAAAAGGTAAGCCTCCTCCCAGTTATCACCTTCAAACAAAACCACGGTGTCATCAGCGTAACAGACAATCTCGGACCTTGGAATGGGCAGCTGAGGGAGATCGTTCATATAAATTATGAACAGCGAGGGTCCGAGAATACTGCCCTGTGGCACACCGTGGTAGGTAGGTAACTGACTACTGAATGACTCTCCAATTTTTACAACTTGCTGTCTCTCGGTCAGGTAACTTGCGAACCAGTCGTAAGCCAGCCCTCGAACACCCAGTGCCTGCAACTTTCTAAGCAGGATGCGAACCGAAACTGTCTCGAAGGCTTTCGCAAGGTCCAAAAAGACGCCTAGACAGCGTTTTCCAGCGTCTAAGCTCTCGGCTATTAAGTTTGTAAGGGCCAGCGCAGCATCTTCCGTCGACTTACCAGACCTAAACCCAAATTGACGTTCCGAAATTAGTGAGTTTTTCTCCAAAAAGTTTACTAGCCTATTATTTACGAGCTTCTCCAAGATTTTCGAGAAAACGCTTAAAAGTGAGATGGGTCTGTAATTGGTCGGCAAGTCCCTTGGACCGCTTTTGTAGATCGGGGATACAACGGCCTTCTTCCAACAGTTGGGAAAGCATCCCGTTTCCAGACTCAGATTGCAGACGTAGGTAAGAGGGACCAGAATAGCGTCCTTGATCTCTTTAATTAAAGCTGGCTTAAAACCGTCATGTCCAGGTGCACTATCTGGCTTTAGCAGTCTGATAATCTTGTCCACCTCATAAACGTCGGTCGGTGTCATAAAGAAAGAGTTAAGTAAAGTTTGGCAGGGGACAAATTTGTCAGCTAGCGACGTTTCGTTTTCCGAGAGCCTGTCCAGTATGTGATTAGCCAAATTAGTACCAGCCGTAGTAAAGTGCAGATTGCATTTATTGAGGGACTCCTTAGCCGAACTGTTGGATTTTAAAAGTTGTGTGGAATCATTGTTACTACTTGGCCATTGACAAATGCTTTTTATTGTTTTCCACAATTTTTTTGGTTTTTGTTTATTGTTATTTATTTGTTTTTTTTGGTAATCGGTCTTTAAGTTATACAGAAGATTATCACAAAAGTTTCTATATCTTGTAAATGTTTTATGCAGAACTTGATCATTGGGAGACGCCCTCAGTTCGCTGTGAAGCTTGTCTTTGTGCCTAATACACCTAAGTAACCCAGGAGTTATCCAAGGTTTGATATTAAATTTCGTTTTACTGAGTTTCACTTTTTTTGTGTTATTTTCAACCGCTGAAGATAAGATCTCGTTAAAATTGTTAGTGGCAATGTTAATGTCGCTGCTTTCCGTTACTGGGCCCCAGTCAACCACCATCAGCTCCCGAGCCACTTCTATGTAATCCGCTTTGGATACCCACCGATTCCGTTTCTGAACTTTGGGCATAGGGCACTGTATACCAGCCATAGCAACGTCATGGTCTGTAACCGAGCATTTACAAACAATGCCCACTGAGTCTGCGTTGGTTTTGATAAAAATATGGTCCAGGCAAGCATCGTTCCTGGTGGGCTTGGTGACTGCCGGGAGGAGACCGTAAGCAGACATCAGACACATGTAGTCGGAGTGGTGACCGCTAGAGCACGTCTCGTTAACGATGTCAATATTTATGTCCCCGGCGATTACCATTTGGTTATGAGTTACTTCACTTAGTATTGTGTCTAATGAGTTCAAAAATGCATTATAATTAGTAACCGATGGAGACCTGTAAATGCCCAAAACAAAAGTCTTGTCGTGGATATTCAAAGCAAGACAGTTGGCGTCATCGATAGCTGGCTCCGTGCATGTAACTGGGAGAGATGCTCTGACATATGCTACCACCCCTCCGCTTTTGTTAATAACTTTGGTAGACTGAAACATTTGAAAACCTGGTAGTAGGTCTATAACCGAGCCCTCCTTTAGCCAGCATTCAGTGAGAATAATGACGTCGTATTCGATGTTCAATCTTTTAAGAGATATGTAAAAGGAATCAAAGTTACGTTGCAGGCTTCTTATGTTTAGAGTAACAATTTTAAAGTGATGTTTTGAGGTCAAAATCTGTTGGCAACTCTCTAATACAGTAAGCGCGTGACACTCAATCGCCAAGCAACCATCTAATTCTTCTTCTAGTTCAAATAATGCCATTTGCACAGACTAAACAAAGACAAACTGCCAAAGCATGCCAGACCATCACCGTTCCCAAGTACGTACCTGCCTGCGGTATTATTTTGCTCGCTGAGTATGTCACGTGAGTGATGTATGTGGAGTGTTGAAGTGAATATAAAAACGTATGAACATATAAAATACTCGACTAAAATTTGTGAGTTGGAGTGCAGGAGTAGCCGGGCGTTGGTGTCGATCTTAGGATTTTTCAGTGACACTAGAATCCGGGCCGAAGATCCGATCAAGATCCGCGATGCAGCGTATTGGCGTCGCTGCGCTACCTTCTTGCTTGCGGACGAAAATGGAACCATTCCTAGTCCAACAAAACTTGAATCCCGAATTGCTTGACCGCATCCGGGCGTCTCGAAATAACCGCCGGTTTGACTTCGTCAGCCGCTCGTTAAAGAACAGCTTCAGTGTTGGGCCACCTGTGTTAATATCGGCGGATGTCAAATTACGCCTGGACTTCGCAGATTTTAAAAATTCATCCTTCTTTGTTCTTCTCAGTAAGCGGACAATCAGCGGTCGCGGGTTAATCTTGACCGATTCGTGCACGTCGCCCGGCTTGCGGCGGGGGCCCACTCGCGTCGCGAAGTCTATGTCTCCCTCTTTCAAGTCAACCCCGATCTTCGTGGCAGCACATAAGGTGATATGCACCGCATTCTCGCCGGGCAACTCGTTGACGCCTAGTATCTCAATCTCATTTTGGCATGCGGACTGCGCTTCATGGTTTAGTTGTTCTTCCAGCTGAATCACTCTTTGTTTAAGGAAAGCATTTTCAAGATTCTGTTCCTCAAGGGTTTTTATTTTGGCGTCCGACATTACCAGCCTGGATTCGTATTCGTCAAGGCGCGAGCTGCAACTAGCAACGCAGTCCGAGAGATTTTTCAGGTGCCCTTTCACTTCACTCATGTCCTTACGTAACAGCCTGATTTCGTTTGTAAGCGTAATAATCGCCTCATTATCATTGTTTCCTGTAGGTGGAGGCACAGGAGACGGAGGTTTACGATTTTGAGGGCGTAGAGTGACCTTCTCACTGGCATCGCTTGTTGTGAATGAGGGCCGCGCCGGGGACTCTAAGTTTCCTTTTTTGTCCTGCTTACACTGGCAAGCCGGGCACATCCAGTCAAGAGTATTACTCTCTTTCAGTTTGCGGCTTTCGTTTATGTTTACACAAATTGGGTGGTATGACGCACTGCATTTGGAACACTGCATGCAGTTAGAAGTTGTTATTGGCTTGCAGCACCCGGCGCAGGATTTAGTCATCGTTCTGCGGCTCAATTTTTACACCACGTTGCCCGTCGAACGGAGAGGCGAGCGTAGCACTGTGTGGAGTAGTGGCGTATGACGCGGCGCTACGACAATTCGTAGCACCGGCGCGTAGCTCGTAGCACAAGTATCGATAGTGTTGGCAAGTTTTGCGCCGAGCGGCCACTGTTGTTGTGGCCTCGCGGTGTAGCGAGCAGGACAGAGGGCACCGGTTCGCGTCGGTCGGGAGTTCGAACCCCGCTGTGCGCGCCGTCGCTCGGAGACTCTTGGATTGACAGCGATGTTTCGGAGGTCCAGGAGGCGGGGGATGTCACGGAGACTGCACTTTGAGAAAGCAGCTATCCTCTTCTAGCCACGCCTAATGGGCGGAGAAAGGTCATAACACGACCCCAAGTGCAACAAGGAATTTAGAAAACACTTCACAGCCAATCACAATTTAGATACGCGAAATATTAAAATAAATTTGCTTTAAGCAGTAACACGTCCGCTCACAGTCGTTGCGTCGGCCGAACTCGAATAATGCCTTCACTATTTTATCGTGAATAAACTCCCATGAAAAAAAAAATATTAAAGAAATAAATGTCAAAATGTATAAAAAATATATTATTATTATAAATCTATTAAAAATGTATAAAATATATATGGAAATCGGCCAAAAGTTTGTTATTAAAAATATATCGAATACTGGTTAGGCTAACGGTTGTAACAGCTGCTTCGAAATATATAGTATACACCGTGGGCTGCTAAAACCCGACCGATTTTAACCATCGATTTTAGAGCCCAATTGGAGTATATAAAGTAGTATAACATGTAGTCCAATAACGCACGATTCCCGAGATTTTTATTATTTAAAAATCAATTCCATAGTTAATTTAATTTGAACTCTTGTCACCTTAGCTTAAAGCATTATTTACTAAGAAAGATTCATGTTGTAAGTAGCACTATCATCAACATACAACATAAATTAATTAATCGATTTCTTAGTAAATAATGCTTTAGGTTAAGGTGACAGAGTTCAAATTAAATTAACTATGGAATTGATTTTTAAATAATAAAAATCTCGGGAATCGTGCGTTATTGGACTACATGTTATACTACTTTATATACTCCAATTGGGCTCTAAAATCGATGGTTAAAATCGGTCGGGTTTTAGCAGCCCACGGTGTATAATAGTAGGTATGTATGTAGTAAGACCCAGACCCGCCTAGCCCCTTCCCCACTTCTCCACGAAATACCGTGTATATATATATAATAATAAATATATTATATGCGTAGATGCCTATTTATAACTATTTTAAGATAAATTATATATACCTGAGTAGATATACCTGAGTGACCTACGAAAAATTGTAGCCCATCAAAAGGTATTTCGTGGAGAAGTGGGGAAGGGGCTAGGCGGGTCTGGGTCGTACTACATACATACCTACTATTATATACTATATATTTCGTAGCAGCTGTTACAACCGTTAGCCTAACCAGTATTCGATATATTTTTAAAGACAAACTTTTGGCCGATTTCCATATATATTTTATACATTTTTAATAGATTTATAATAATAATATATTTTTTATACATTTTGACATTTATTTCTTTAATTTTTTTTTTTTCATATTCACGATAAAATAGTGAAGGCATTATTAATTCGATTTTGTCTTTTCAGATTATCAGTATGGATGATTGCATTTTCTGAGAAGATTTACTGTAGTAACATATATATTTTTTTTCACCATCGGAAAGTAGAGATTTCAACGAACAGAAACCATACCAACTTTTTGAAAAAAGCTGATATTTTGACGGGTGAATTTTCGATTGATAATTAGGGTGTTTTTTCGATATTAATTCAAAATAAGGTGAAAAAATAAATATTTTTAATCAAATAAATTACAGCGTATTTGGGACATAAAAAGGTAAGTTTTCACCAAATTTCGTTAAAAAAAAAAATGTTTGTAAAAGATAAAAATAAAAAACCAAAAACTTGTTTTTTTGGATTTTTCACATACATTTTGAGGTTATGTGAAAAAAGTGTAAACACAAAATTTTTAGATCTTTTTATTACCTACAACTTTGCCATTTGATTTTTTTCGATAGGACTTTTAGTTTTGCCGGAAATCGAGAAAAACCGTTTTTTACCCTTAAAAACTCACCCCCACCCCCTTCCCGACCTCAGATCGCCCGTAAATTATTTTTCCTTTTATTTTTATAATATTCTCCTCATTTTCTAATGGGTTTCATCCTACTATTATTTTTTTTCACTTTTTATTATTTTTAAAGGCTTCTACCCTGGTCTATAATAGTACCAATTTTCACAACTTTTATTGAAAGGACCCCGGAACTAAAGTATGGAAAATGTGGTTTCAGTTAAATATCCTGAGATTTTGATATGTTATAGATTTGAAAGTCCTGAACAAAAGTCTCTAGGGGTGCTACCACTGTTTCCAAGTCCTTTTCAGAGTTTCGACAGATTTGTACCAGATAACAAAAACTATAAACAATGGATGAAATTAAAGAAAAATAGCGTTAGATACAGGTTAAATCAATCAATCTATATTTACATATTTATAGAATACACATGTACCGAATCACATATTTTACAAATGTACACTTTTAACTTAGTTTAGGTAATACATTTAACTTGCATTTCTATTCGCACAGTCCAGTATGTAATTTAATAATGCTGTACTCGGGTATTTCACGTCTTGTTGATATCGTGCATAACCAAGGTACCATACGACACTGGCAACGTGAGCACAACAACCTATAGTTCTGGCCCCAGTTTTGCACATACAATAATAGGCCAGGATTGGCTCTTCTTCCGGAGTTTCGTTTTGGAACGCTATCCATAACTGATGTTTAACTGCGTTTCGGAACCTCGAGCGTATTCTCATACGTATTAGGCCATGCTCATTTAGTTCATCGAACTCAAAAACATCGGTATTATTAACACTTGTTACTTGATTGCCCAATGTATAACACAGAAAGACTATCTGTTAATCTACCTACATCCTTAAAAAATTGTCTAAACAACTCGGATACAACTGTTAATTTCTTAAAACTAGCAGGATACTATAAGTTAATTTAATATTGTATGCCTATAGTGGTCGCTAATGACCCTAGCTGTTTAAGCGACCTTAAATAAATAAATTAAAAAAAAAAAAAAAAAAAAAACATTTAAAAAGTAATCGGTTATAAAGCGTTAATTTTTTCGTATAACTAACCGAAACAATGATAAATGCCAAAATCAAGCATTGGGAACTCATGCCAATCTTGTTTACCAGCTTATTAGACTCACGGCATGTGTACATATTATAAAAAAAAAGTGATACGACCCCAGGGGATCATTCTTTACATAGAGGGGATAATTTCACCTCAAACAATACCCAACAATACTCAATATGATTATTTGGTTGACTGGTAGAGAATGCCATTACGCATTAAGTCCGCTTTAGTACCTTTTTTTACGCCATAAAGGTTAGTTTATAAGTTGCTGTGCCCTGCCGGGTCCATAATGATCTCATAACTTTTAAGTTAATTTAAGTACCACCTATGTATACTTATGGAATGCAATAAATGATTGAGTATTGAGTATTGAGTAAATAAATACTTGACACATCGATAAAAATAAAACTTGAAACAACATGCGGCTGTTAAATAAATTTTGTGAGTTTCAGTTTATACGTCGCTTAAATCGTTTGAAAAACTTAACATGCTGAAATCAATAAATTTAAAAAATAGGCTTAACATTTACAAGCACATTTTAATTATTCGTTTGGAGAGGCAACCGGTGGGGTCCAGAGCTAGATGTTCATATTTAGTGTGTTTAGTTAAAAAGATACCGCTGCTACTTTTTTGGCTATGACGGTGAAACATTTTACCTCCAGGGATAATTTTACTCGGGTCTCCTCTACTTTTTAATATAACATTAATAGGCTCTATCTTTGATATTTTTTGAAACGCGTGGGGCAAATATAATGTGAGTTGTGAGTGCAACTGTGATAGCTATAGCCAAGCGAACGCTATCAAAAAGTCTATTTGGCATAATATCGATTGTCTGAAACGTATCTGGCATAACATAACATACCGATTCAGATTAGGTTGTACTAAGAGCAAAACGTCCTGTGATTAGAAACGAATAAGCAAGATGGATCAGGGCAGAAGCGACTCGGATAGGTTAGGTTAGAAGGCCTTCGGAGTTAGGTCTCAAACTTTTGCTGGTGTTACTATCTAAGGTTAGGGTGATAACTTATTCAACCTAACCTTAGATAGTAACTTCTTTAGTAATATTCTTCTTATAATTATATTATATGCGAAAAAAAAATACCTTGCGAAGATTCGGTTTGATGTTAGGCATAAAGATTATTCGGCCGTCAGACTTTCTGCCAAGTGAATGTATGCGAAGTTAAACTATGCCATAAGGGTTTATACCAAAAATCAAATATAGCATTATACACCGTGTTTTTATTGATTTACGATAACTTCGGCATATTGTTAGGTACACGTATAGAAACTACGTGGTACATTAGATTTTCCAATATTGCAAAAAAAAAAAATTTTTTTGTTTAGAACAAAGTAATTAAATGTTTTGTCTTCAATCATTCTAAAAGGGTCTTTAGAGTTAACTCATAGTTAGTGTCAAATACGTCAAGTCAGCGTGACACACACACACACAAGTAAAGATAACACTTGACAGGTGCACGATCGCTTGACTTGGCGGGAAGTATCTTGCTTACTGTGTAAGAGGTCACCGGTTCGATTCCCAGGTGGGTCTCTTTTATTTATTAGAGATTTTTTTATAAGTTCATATTTTAATTTAGACCAGGGTAGAGCCTTTAAAAATAATAAAAAGTGAAAAAAAATAATAGTAGGATGAAACCCATTGGAAAAGGAGGGAAATATTATAAAAATGAAAGGAAAAATAATTTACGGGCGATCTGAGGTCGGGAAGGGGATGGGGGTGAGTTTTTAATGGTAAAAAACGGTTTTTCTCGATTTCCAGCAAAACTAAAAGTCCTATCGAAAAAAGTCAAATGGCAAAGTTGTAGGTAATAAAAAGATCTAAAACTTTTGTATTTACACTTTTTTCACATAACCTCAAAATTTATGTGAAAAATCCAAAAAACCAAGTTTTTGGTTTTTTATTTTTATCTTTTACAAAAATTATTTTTTTTTAACGAAATTTGGTGAAAACTTACCTTTTTATGTCCCAAATACGCTGTAATTTATTTGATTAAAAATATTAATTTTTTCACCTTATTTTGAATTAATATCGAAAAAACACCCTAATTTTCAATCGAAAATTCACCCGTCAAAATATCAGCTTTTTTCAAAAAGTTGGTATGGTTTCTGTTCGTTGAAATCTCTACTTTCCGATGGTGAAAAAAAATATATATGTTACTACAGTAAATCTTCTCAGAAAATGCAATCATCCATACTGATAATCTGAAAAGATAAAATCGAATTAATAATGCCTTCACTATTTTATCGTGAATAAAATCCCATGAAAAAAAAAAAATTAAAGAAATAATTGTCAAAATGTATAAAAAATATATTATTATTATAAATCTATTAAAAATGTATAAAATATATATGGAAATCGGCCAAAAGTTTGTTATTAAAAATATATCGAATACTGGTTAGGCTAACGGTTGTAACAGCTGCTACGAAATATATAGTATATAATAGTAGGTATGTATGTAGTACGACCCAGACCCGCCTAGCCCCTTCCCCACTTCTCCACGAAATACCTTTTGATGGGCTACAATTTTTCGTAGGTCACTCAGGTATATCTACTCAGGTATATATAATTTATCTTAAAATAGTTATAAATAGGCATCTACGCATATAATATATTTATTATTATATATAATATACACGGTATTTCGTGGAGAAGTGGGGAAGGGGCTAGGCGGGTCTGGGTCTTACTACATACATACCTACTATTATATACTATATATTTCGTAGCAGCTGTTACAACCGTTAGCCTAACCAGTATTCGATATATTTTTAATAACAAACTTTTGGCCAATTTCCATATATATTTTATACATTTTTAATACATTTATAATAATAATATATTTTTTATACATTTTGACATTTATTTCTTTAATATTTTTTTTTCATGGGAGTTTATTCACGATAAAATAGTGAAGGCATTATTAATTTGGAGACTCTGGGACCGCAGGCTGGACGTAAATGTAGCAGGTGGAAGAAAATGATGCAACGGTGTAACTTTAAAGTGCATTTAATGAAGCACTAACGATACAAACTAGGTATAAACGAATATGCGTCGTCGCGTTAGACCGTTCAGAAGGCGAGTGAGCGGCGGAGGACGCCGCGCAGAGGTCACGACGTGAGCATGTGTGTGTGAGGCGCATGCATGACGGAACACACACATGCTAGGCGTT
This sequence comes from Acleris laterana, assembly GCA_963966035.1. Lineage (NCBI taxonomy): Eukaryota > Metazoa > Arthropoda > Insecta > Lepidoptera > Tortricidae > Acleris > Acleris laterana. The sequence continues at coordinate 13,380,090 of OZ014440.1, forward strand.
AACATGTTGCCGCCCCAGGAACGGCGGCATGGTCCATCAGCGGGAGCGGGCACAGTCGGTTGAACGCTCGTCGCAGTGTTCCCGATGTGGTGAGCACGTCAGCGACACGCGCCACCTGGTCGGCGCCGGGGTGCAGGTGCGTCACGCGACCCAGCAGCCAGCGGTTGGGAGGCAGCCGGTCGTCTTTAACCAGCACCATCTCTCCGAGTTTAAGTTGCCCTCTATGAGACTTCCATTTATTGCGCGTTTGAAGCTCTGAAATATATTCTTTATAATATCTTGTCCAGAAGTGGGCTTTTAATTGTTGAGTTCTCATATAACGTGAGAGAGTAGGTATCGTCGCAGGGTCTGCGTCGTGAGGAGACGGCAGTACAGTGAGCGTTCGTCCGATGAGAAAGTGAGACGGGGTAAGTGCTGACAAATCTGAGGGGTTTGAGGACAAGGGAGTGAGAGGCCTAGAGTTTAAGATCGCCTCGACCTGTGTAAGAACTGTTGTCATCTCTTCGTATGTTAAGTTGGTTAAAGAAAGAACTCTTTTCAGGTGATGTTTCACAGACTTTACGCAACCCTCAGCTAGCCCATTAAAGTGGGGGCTATATGCTGGTGAAAATTTAAAGTTGATTGAGATTTTTGACGCTTCAGAGCTCAAGTAGTTGGAGTTAGACTTAAGAAACCTTAACAACTCATTACACGCACCGACAAAACAAGTACCGTTATCTGAATATATGTTTATGGGTTTTCCTCTGCGTGCAATAAACCTGCTAAGTGCTGCTAGAAATGTTGTGCCACTTAAGTCGGTAACAAGTTCTATATGTACTGCCTTGATAGCCAAGCAAACAAATATACATAAGTAAGATTTTATTAACGTGCTACCTCGGCCTTTTCGATTCAGTATCATGACCGGTCCTGCATAGTCCACGGCAGTGTTACTAAAAGGGAACTCAGCGTGAAGGCGATGCGCAGGAAGATTACCCATGATAGGTTGGTGTGTTTTTCCGGAAAACCTGCAGCATTTTACACAGGCATGGACAATTTTCCTAGCTAAGTTTCTCCCATTCAGTACCCAAAATTTATGACGCAACGTAGATAATAATGTTTGGGGCCCTACATGCATTAATATAACATGATAGTGCCTAAATATAAGTGTAGCAATATGATGTCGTGCGTCAAGAAGTATTGGGTGCTTAGTGTCATAGTCATAAAATGAATTGCTAAGCCTACCTCCCACTCGAATTAACGCGTCATGTTCGTTATAAAATGGATTAAGATTATTTAATCTACTTTTAGAGGGTAAAGATTTTTTGTTTTTTAATAGGTCATATTCTTGTGTAAAATATTCGTGCTGAGCAAATTTACTTAAAGAATTTAAAGAAGAAGTTAATTCACTAATTTTTAAGTAGCCTGTACGTTTGTTTTGGCGGTTAAAATAATTGAATATGAATCTTTGTACATAGGCTATCACGCGTTGTAGCTTGCTGAAATCAGAGAATCGTTTTATGACCTCAGAGTAATAGGTAAAATATTCGTAATTGTTTTTATTTATATTTAAATGGCATTGGACCTTGAACTCTGGTAGTTCTATGTCCTTAATGTGCGATGGCTGTTTAGGCCAGTCTAACTCATTTTGTAAAAGAAAGGGCGGTCCAGACCACCATAATTGGCAGGATTCTAACTGGGTGGCGTCTGCACCACGTGACCCTATATCAGCTGGGTTCAGTTTCGTAGGTACGTAACGCCATGTACTAAGTTCCGATTTATCGACTATTTCACTGACTCTGTTAAAAACAAAGGGTTTAAGTAAGTGTGCCCTTTGTGATTGTATCCAACCTAGGACGATTGTAGAATCGCACCAGTAGGTACTTCTACTTATAGGTAATCTAAGTGAGGATTTAACTTTGTCAGCTAGCCGCACAGCAAGGAGGGCACCTGAGAGTTCCAAACGCGGAACTGTCATTGGTTTCAATGGAGCCACTCTGCTCTTGGCTGTCAGTAAATGTACAGTTACACCACGTCCAGAAATACATCTTAAGTACACACACGTGGAATAAGCCTGTGTCGATGCATCACTAAATGTATGAATTTCAGTGGACAAGACATCATCGCAGAGAACATATCTAGGTATTTTTATGTTATTTAAATGGCGCAAAGAATTTTTAAACTTGTGCTACAAATGTTCAGTTTCAGAGGGAATAGTCTCATCCCATGTTATTTTCGACGACCATAATTTTTGCAAAATGGTTTTCGCGATGAGTATGCAGGGGTTAATTAACCCCAATGGGTCAAATATTTGTGACATTGATGATAAGATGGAGCGTTTGCTAATCTGTTCGTTTTCATCAATGTTGACTGAGAACAGCAGTGAGTCATCTTTACAAGCCCATAGTAATCCTAGTGTTTTATTGTATTCATTATGGCATAAATTAAGTAGCTCATCACTGCTATTTTCGCCAATTAATTTTGATATGATCTGTGTGCTGTTGGAGCACCATTTGCGGAGATGAAACTGACCACTTTCTAGTTGATCAATTACACCCTCGCAAAAGTCTAATAATTGATTTTCAGTGGCTGCCCCTGTAATTAGATCGTCGACGTAAAAATCATGTAAAATAACTTCAGCAACCGCTTTATTAGTACATTCGTTACCCAGCTGCACGAGACACCGGGTCGCGAGATAAGGCGCGGATGCTGTACCGTAGGTAACAGTATTCAGTTTGTACTGTTTTAATTCTTCGTGGGGTTCAAACCGCCACAGTATTTGTTGCAACGGTCGTTGCGATTGGGTGACGTTTACCATACGATAAATTTTTTCAACATCCGCAGTGACGACAAACTTATGTTGGCGAAAGCGCATTAATATGCTGACAAGGTCATCCTGAACAGTCGGACCTATCTTTTGTATTTGGTTAAAAGATAAACCAGTTTTCGTCACTGCGGATGCATCATAGACCACACGTAATTTAGTCGACAAACTGGATTCTCGTAGGACACCGTGATGCGGCATTATGTAAGTATAAATATCATTTTCTGGATTCTCATTTAATGACATGTGATTTAATGTTAAGTAATCTTTAATAAAGTTACAGTACTGTTCTTTAAATAGTGGTTCACGTTTAAATCGACGTTCCAGCGACAGGAATCTGGACAAAGCCTGCTCATATGAGTCCCCTAATTTATTGGGGGATTCCTTTAAAGGAATCTTAACTTCGAAACGTCCATCTGGCAGACGGATAGTGTCGGTGGCAAAGCTTTGTTCACATTCGTGTTCTTCTTTAGATATTTGTCTACAATTAAGGACGGATTCTAGCTCAAAGAACTGGGTTAATTTATTTTGTAAATGCTCGTCACTATTGTTAGTGATCATGTGATTGCAATGGACTGTATTAATTTTATCGTTATTAAGAACTTTAATTGGGCCGGAGATCAACCAACCGAATTTGGTTTTGCATAATGTCGGTTTATTTTTACCGAGTGATATGTTTTGGGAACAAAGCACTGACCAAAACATGTCAGCGCCGAGAAGCATATCTATTTCACACGGCGTATGAAATGTGGGGTCCGCTAACGTAATGTTTGACGGTAATTTTAACGTTTTGTAATCAACTTGTGCAGTTGGCAACAGCTGTGTGATGCGGGGAACGACATAACAGTCTAAGTTCTCACTAAAATTGTTTATTAAGGACGATATAAGGACGTCACAGCGCTTTGACAAGCGTGAAGATTGAAAATTTAACCCTTCTACTACCGTTGAGGTTGAACGCGTAGTTAAGTTAAGTTTAGAGCACAAATCTTCTGTTATAAAACTGGATGTGCTGCCATTATCTAACAAGGCTCGCACTGTATGATTTTTGCCATTTTGATCAGCAACCTGCAGCAATGCAGTAGACAATAGAACACAGCTGTCATGGATGGCGGATAAGGTAATGTTCTGGGAAATTGGACCTTGAGTTTCAGGGTGTGGCGCAGAGTGTAAAACAACATCACTACCTAAAGATGAATGTTGCAAGGTCGAGTTATGGTCATGTAAGAGGCTATTAAGAGGCTTATTGCAAACGCGACACGGGCCTAGCTTGCATACATTTACTGCATGACCTTGACGTAAACAATTCAAACATAATTTAAGCGCCTTAGCCTTTTCAACCCTAGCTTCTAAAGGAAGCGATTTAAATCTTTGGCAAAGATAAATTGCGTGACTACTCTTGCACAATGGACAAACGAATGTTCGAGCCGTAGGCGGTGGCGAATTCGCAATAAAAGATTTTTGACGAACGTGGGTGGTATCACTGTACCTACGTCTCTTATGAGCTTCATCAATTGTTTCCAACAAATCAGCACGGTTTTTAAGGAAGCTAGTAAAGTCAGTGAGTGTAGGTAACTCTTGTAAAGTGTTGCGATGAGTTTCCCATTCACGATTCGTTATCGAGTCAAGTTTATTGGAAACAATGTGGATGATTATAATGTCCCAGTGTTGAACAGGAAGGTTTAGGGTTTTTAATGCTCTTAGATTTCTATTTACTGTGTCTATGACACCACGTAACAATCTAGATGATTCTTTGGTCATGGCTTCCAAGCTAAAGAATGCTTGGATGTGGTTGTTAACAAGTAGACGCTTGTTATTGTAACGCTCACACAGAAGATCCCAAGCTACATCATAGTTGTCACTTGAAAAGTCGAGGGAACGGATAATTAATGCGGCACTGTCCTTTAAAGCTGCACGTAAATAATGAAATCTATTAATTTTGGGTATTGAATGGTCTGAATGAATAAGACTACTAAAGGTATCGTGGAATTCCAACCAGTCATGATAATGCCCCGAGAAAGTAGGCAAGTGTATAGTAGGTAATTTAAGTTTTGGCCCACCTTCACGTGCAGTACAACAAGAACCTGTGTCCGAGGAGCCGCCGGCGCCGGCGCCGCCCGCGCCCGCCGGCGCCAGCAGCACCCGCGCGCGCGCAACCGCTCCGAAGTACTGGGTCTCGAACGACTCGCGGTCCGCGAACTGCTCGGCTGGAATGTCACATATGGATTCGATATCACTTTGTATGTCATCAAAATTACTATACAGTTCCTCTAATTTAGATAAGCGAATATTTAGTTCAGTTGTTTGAAGCGCACTTAATATTTTACAACTTTCTATGACTTCTAAATAGCTTCTAAATTGCGTAAGCTTAGTTTTATACGTCCCACGCTTCTTAATTAAGTTCTTTATATCCATGGCTGTAATGAAATTAGCAAACAAACCTTTAATTAAGGCAAAGCCTTGTACCTAGTTTAGAACAATCTAGGTTTAAGATGGAGCTAAATAGAGTGAATAGAAGGACAAGCACGATGTAATGAGTTGCTAGGAAGACATAACAGAGATTATAATATAATAATGCAACTGTTGAAGAAATAAAAGAATAAATTGGAATACTTAAATGAGCATAAAGGAAGCGAAGTGAGGGTGTGCGTAAAGTACGTGCGAGATAAGCAAGCTGTGACGCACGGAACCGGTCCGCGCGGCGGCGCGTAGCAACAGCGGCGGTGGCGGAAGATTCTAGAACATGCGAGAATAATAACGGTTAACCAACGCAACAACAGTTCGCACACACACCGGTGACGTCCGCTACAACTAGGAACTCTGAAATGAAATATCTAATTTAGATTGTGAATGAACCACAATGTTCCCTATTGCAAATGAACTAATGTGATAAAATAAATTTACGTAATAAGTAACTAGGGTTATTCCTGTTTCAACTTCATATGGAATGATTATATTTGTAAGTTAATTTTTGGTTCTTTAATGGCAGAACTATAAAATAATAATTTATTTTTTATTACAAGGAGAAAGCGCACAAAGACCACCTCATAGTAAGAGGGATCTAGGACGTAATGTAATTTAAATTTAAGGAACTACAATCTTAAGACTGCAATTCTAAATCTGCAAATATGCAAATTAAAGTACGTCACAAAATAATGGATTTGTGAACACTATTTAATTAATCACAAAATAAGGGATTTGCGAAATTTAATGAATGTATGAATAAAGATCTAGAAGAAAGCGAAATCGGAACGAACTCACTGTACCGCTACTCTCAGGACTCACTGCGACCTGTTTTCCGTAGGCGTGGCTCCTCTCGTTTACGGCTTGTTCTTTCTATCTTATCTTAATGTTATTGTGTTATTGAAACACAATTATGGCTTCGGACACCGTCAATGTATCCAGCTATTTACTTGATGAATGACTCGTTAATTTTTCCTCCAAGTAACGACCGCTTGACACGTCAGCGCAGTATTTCCTTTGTCTTGTTTGACCTTTGTACTATTCTCTGGCAATCCGGTTCGTATAGGCCCAAAATGGAGACTCTGGGACCGCAGGCTGGACGTAAATGTAGCAGGTGGAAGAAAATGATGCAACGGTGTAACTTTAAAGTGCATTTAATGAAGCACTAACGATACAAACTAGGTATAAACGAATATGCGTCGTCGCGTTAGACCGTTCAGAAGGCGAGTGAGCGGCGGAGGACGCCGCGCAGAGGTCACGACGTGAGCATGTGTGTGTGAGGCGCATGCATGACGGAACACACACATGCTAGGCGTTAACAAATTCGATTTTGTCTTTTCAGATTATCAGTATGGATGATTGCATTTTCTGAGAAGATTTACTGTAGTAACATATATATTTTTTTTCACCTTCGGAAAGTAGAGATTTCAACGAACAGAATCCATACCAACTTTTTGAAAAAAGCTGATATTTTGACGGGTGAATTTTCGATTGAAAATTAGGGTGTTTTTTCGATATTAATTCAAAATAAGGTAAAAAAATAAATATCAAATAAATTACAGCATATTTGGGACATACAAAGGTAAGTTTTCACCAAATTTCGTTAAAAAAAAATAATTTTTGTAAAAGATAAAAATAAAAAACCAAAAACTTGGTTTTTTGGATTTTTCACATAAATTTTGAGGTTATGTGAAAAAAGTGTAAATACAAAAGTTTTAGATCTTTTTATTACCTACAACTTTGCCATTTGACTTTTTTCGATAGGACTTTTAGTTTTGCCGGAAATCGAGAAAAACCGTTTTTTACCCTTAAAAACTCACCCCCATCCCCTTCCCGACCTCAGATCGCCCGTAAATTATTTTTCCTTTTATTTTTATAATATTCCCCTCCTTTTCTAATGGGTTTCATCCTACTATTATTTTTTTTGGTTTTAAAAATTATCGACCCTGGTCTATTACCCAGTATTTAACAATAACGTGCGTATCATAATTACCTACATTTTAGGATAGTTACATTTTTATCGTCGGTTGAGTGCAAACAAGCACCCTAAAATAACAAAACAAAGTGAAAATGTCTTTATTTCTTAAATGGATTTAGCAGATTGCTCTAATTTTTAATATTCTCATTCATCATAACTAATTACTTAATGGTTTATAAAATGAAAAAATTCGTTGCGTTGTTTAAAATAATTTTATTTAAAATTTAGAATAAATGGCCGCACAAACATCAACAGTCATTTTATTTATTAGGCACCTTATGATTTATTACAATAAAAAACCTAGCATTACTTAAAACTGTAAAAAAACATATCAACGGTATCAAACAATGAGTATAAAAACAAATATCGTGCGTATTTACAACGGATTTCACAAAACTGTTTAGAAATCCTTCAAGCGGCATGGTCTGCAGATCATAAGTTATCACAAAGAACGAAATCACCTTCTGTTGAGTAACAACTTTTCAAGTATTTAATTCTAGGTGTACAAATAAACATACGGGCACTTTTAACACAGGATTAGCCAAGCAAAGAACGATACTGTGGGTGACCGAGGCAGAAAAAACAAGAGCTTTGAATAGTCAATTATGTACGTGTCTCGAACAATTTTTTTTCTAAAAGAGCACGAAATTTGGTCAGAACATCTTCGTCCGCGTGGAGCTCGTTTAAACTGTTCCCGAGGGATCAGTGTAGCCTTTATTCATCCTGAAAGTCCGTTCTAACTATTGGTGACACAATGTTTGAAATCGGCACAGTAGTTTTTGAGTTTATACATTACAAACATACACACATACAAAAATACAAACCTCTCCTCTTTATAATAATAGTTAATATGTTTATCCTGAAAGTCCCTTCTAACTATTGGTGACACAATGTTTGAAATCGGTACAGTAGTTTTTGAGTTTATCCATTACAAACATACACACATACAACAATTCAAACCTCTCCTCTTTATAATAATATGTTTATCCTGAAAGTCCCTTCTAACTATTGGTGAAAGAATTTTTTAAAATTGGCACAGTAGTTTTTGAATTTATTCATTACAAACGTACACGCACATAATCATTGGATAGCTACATTATTAATACGTTAACCAAAGAACCTTTTATGATAGCTAAGTACCTAATGTGAATGTTTGAACCATCAAGAAGCCTAAGCTATTCAACCTAAACAACCAAATTAAATTTATTTAAACTAATGTGAATGATTTTCAAAATGACCACCTTCATGCTCTAAACAAAGGTGTAATCGTGTGCGTATCTGACGATTTAAATTAACTTCAGTAGCACGCATGTCATCAGCTACTTCCCGAATCCTTATGAGTAAATCTTCTCGTGTTGAAATTGGTTTTGAATATACACGCTCTTTAAGAGTTCCCCAGACGTAAAAGTCCAGGGGCGTTAGATCGGGAGACCGAGGACACCAAGCAAGGGTTGGACTACCGCGTCCAATCCACCGGCCGGCGAAATTTGTATTTAAATATTCGCGTACGCGAAGAGCAAAATGTGCAGGTGCCCCATCATGCTGTATCCAATGTGTACGTAGCGTTTGTAATGGTAATTCTTCAAAGTAATCCATAGAATGGAGAGATTGTAAAAATTCCAAGTAATTTTCACCGTTCAGTCTGCTTGGAATTTCTATGGGACCTATCAGTTGGTTATTTAAAATTCCTGCCCACATATTGACCGAGAACTCATGCTGAAAAGAAGACTCTCTGGCTAGTTTAGGGTTGTGCTCTGACCAATGATGGAAGTTTTTTGTATTCATAATACCTGCTCTTGTAAATTGTGCCTCGTCCATCCACAATATTTTCCCGATGAGTTGTGGATCTTCTGTCAAAAGTGCGTTCATTCGTTGGCAGAATGCAATTCGTGAAAAGTTATCGTGCGACAAAAGGCCTTGCACTTTGCGATAATGATATGGATGTAGACCGTACCGCTTCCAAACTCTCCAAACCTTATCGTGATTTACATTGTAAATTTGCCCCACACGTCTTGTTGACAAGGTCGGATCTTCAATTATTGCGTTCACGATCCCGTCTTCGTCCTGTACTGTCAAATTAATATCCCTTTCGTGAGGAGTCTGTTTTAAACCCTGTTCTCTAAATCGTCGGTGTAACTGTAACAATAATAATTACGGTTTGTTTAACATAAAATAATCTTAACATAGTATAAATTAAAGTCGCTTCCGGTGTCTGTCTGTCTGTCCCTATGTATGCTTATATCTTGCAAACTACGCAACAGATTTTGATGCGGTTTGTTTTAGATACTTAGAGTGATTCAAGAGGAAGGTAAAAAAATAATAAAGGAAGGTAATATTCCCTCGGGAACCGCGTAAACGAGCTCCACGCGGACGAAGTCGCGGGCAACAGCTAGTTACTAATAAATGAAGGAATAAAGTACACATTAGAAATACTTACATTTATGATCGTATGAGGGTTAGGCGTCCGTCGGTCGGGATAACGCCGCCTATATTCTCGTGCCGCTTCAGAAGCATTGCCGTCACATAAGCCGTAAATGAAGTGCATTTCAGCTTCTTCCTCAGGACGATAATTAGATAGAGATAGATCTTTGTTTAGTGGCATATGTCATTTGTGTTGCCACTATGATTTCGCCAATGTCAGGTTTAAGGAAGGCACACGTTTTAACGAAGAACAATTTTGAATAGGGCAATAAAATAAGTACAAAGAATGTTTCGGTTTCATATATTTACAACAAATACTTACATGTAACTATAACTTAATTCTATATTTATGAATGAAACTAACTAAATGTTTAATGAGAGGACTATTTACAAGAGTTAATAAGTTTTTCATATTTATAGGACGAGGAAATTCCAAAGGGATTAAGTCGTAAAGAGAGCATGGGAACTTAGGGCACGAAAAGAAAATATGATCAGGAGAACCTTCGTCCAAACCGCACTCACAAAGAGAGCTATCCTTTATCCTGATCTTAGCTAAGTGGACTGGGGTACAAGCATGACCAAAGCGAAGGCGACAAAGGGTGGTGGTCACAAATCTATCAGCATGACGATAGCGGAAAAACCAAGGCTTAATTGGAATATTTGGTTGGATAGAAGCATAATGACGACCTTTTTGAATACTGGAAGAGGTCCAGATGTCATTCCAGGACTTTGCTAGCGTGGGCTTAGCCAAGGAAGCTAAGTCAAAAGAATAATTTTTGTAGTGTACGAGAGTGCCAGACTGAGTAGCCTCCTTCGCACACGAGTCAGCCATTTCGTTACCAGCAATACCAGAATGGCTTGGGATCCATGCCAAAACTACATTTATATTTTTATTAAAACACGCATAAAGAGCTTCCTTAATTTTAAAAATAACAGGGGACGTTGATGACTGCCTAAACAAATTTGAAGAGATAGCTTGCAGGCAGCTAAGGGAGTCAGAGAAGATTATTGAATTATTTAAAGAGTGAGATTCTACATACAATACGGCCTCTAAAACAGCAATAGCCTCGCCAGTGAAGACCGATGAAAAGGGGGGTAATTTGTAGCTCAAAATTATACTGAACTTTGGGATCCAGACAGCAGCACCGACACAGCCATCTTCAGATAGTTTCGAGGCATCACAGTAAAAACATAACCAGTCCTGCCACCTCTGTGCTATCTGTCTATTAAAGCACCTATCACCAGAACCAGAGTTTTTGTCAATACCAAAATTAATAATTTTTGGATTAAACACTAGAACTTCAAAGTCAATCAAAAATAAAGGGTTCATAGGGAACTTCGATAAAGGGCAAGCTAAGTCTTTAACTTTGTTGAAACTTTTCAATATGGGAGGAATTACTTTATGAGACCAATACCGTGAAGTGAACACAATATCTGAAAGACTTTGTAATTTTAAAAGCAAGGGATGAGAGGAATATTGCGAAATTTTAAAGAAAAACCGGTCACAAAGGTATTGTCTTCGAAGGAAAAGGGGAGGATCCACACACTCTACTTGAAGGGCGTTGATGGGAGTGGATTTCATAGCCCCACAAATTATACGTAAACACTTACTTTGAATTTTGTCAAGTAGGGATAGCGCCTTTTTATTGCAGGGTTCCAGTAGAAATGACGCGTAGTCGAAATGACTACGAACAATAGCATTATAAACAAGTTTCAAAGTATAAGGATGAGAGCCCCACCAAACACCAGCGAGAGCGCGTAGAACATTGACACCCTTTTCACATTTATCAGCTACATAAGACAGATGAGCTACGCCAGTCAATTTGGAGTCAAGTAACACACCTAAAAATTTGACTTTATCAGAAACCGGGATAGTCTGGCCAGCTATCTTTATTTCTACTGCAGGGGTGGACCTCTTCCTAGAGAACACCACTACACTACTTTTGGCAGCAGACAAAGACAGCCCGTGATCATCCAGCCAGAGGGATAAATAATCCAAAGCGGTATTTAGACGCGAACACGCGACTGACACAGAAGTGGATGGGACATATAAAGCAATGTCATCAGCGTACTGTAGTATACTGCAGAAAGAGTCTACTGATTCCTGCAAACCTATGGTATAAATGCTATAAAGAATGGGACTAAGGACAGAGCCTTGGGGTAAGCCTTTGAAAAGGTGTCTGGGAGGGATTGAGTAGCCTTGTAACCGAATTACGAATGACCTATCCATAAAAAGATTACCTATAAAGTTAACCATTTTCGCAGGAATACCCAGGTAGATCATTTTCTGCACAAGGGTAGGGAGAAGGACACTGTCATATGCAGCAGAAATATCCAGAAAAACACCAACTAAAGACTCATTTTTTGAAAAAGCCAAACGTATATCGGTACATAAAATGCCAAGACTATCTACAGTGCCTTTACCCTTACGAAAACCATATTGGGATGAAGCCAAGATACCTTTGCTTTCCACCAACCATTCCAACCTGTTTTTAATTAAATGTTCTAGCAGCTTGCAGAGAACTGAGGACAGAGCTATAGGCCTATAACTAGAGGGATCAGAACAATTCTTTCCAGGCTTAAGTAAGGGCAAAACAAGTTGCCTCTTCCAAGATTCTGGAATTATTCCAGTTGAAAAAAAATTGTTTAAAAGACCCAAAAAAATTTTTTTAGCTTCAGTTGATAATTGTTTAATAAAAGAGTAAGGTATGCCATCTTCACCTGGGGCAGAGTCCCGAAGGCCAGTTAGCACGCACTCAAACTCCGAAAATGAGAAATCAAGGTCCATCGCATTCGAGTTCGTAGGAGAAGTTAGCGATAAGAAAGGAATATTATCCTTATAAGGAACAAATGGAGGGGCTAGCTTATCACAAAAGCCATCCAACCACTGCGATGGATCGTTTGACGTGGAGGTGCTGCATGAGAGTGACCCACGGAATCTCCTTAAACCTTGCCAAACAATAGAACTAGGAGACCTTGGAGAAAGAGACTCGCAAAAGATTTTCCAACCTTCTCTTTTTTTCTTTGATAGTAACCGTTTCGTACGAGCGTTAACCCTTTTAAAAAGAAAGAAGTTTTCCATCGTCATATTTAAAGAATAAGCATCTTCTGAGGCATTACGCTCACGGACCATAGCCGTACAATCAGCGTCCCACCATGGCGGAGAAGAAACTACATTTTTTGCAGAATTTTTCAAGGGAAAACAATCGTCAGCCGAAGATAAAACTGAAGAAAGAAATAGAGAATAAAGTGGAAGACAATTTTCAGAAGAAACCGGATCGGGACGATAATTAAAACGAGGCATTTTTTATTTACATTTCCATTTCCTTGACATTGTCAGTTTACATTGACACGTAGGTATTCAATATCATAGACATAATCATTAGTGTGTTTATGATTATTCGTAAATAGGTTTTACTAGCCCTCCTAAGACTTCGCGAATTAACGTAAAGCAAGATAGAAGATAGGGCGTCGTTATAGGCGGTTTAACCCTCTTTGATGAAAAGAGACAGCTTTCAAAATACAGCAGTTACTGAGGACTAGGAAAACCAACTTGAATTTCATTCAATTTAATGTCATGTGAATACTCGTATACGTAACATAAGATACCTATTTTCTTTAACCTTCGTGTTGTACCTATAAACCTAACAATTGAAAACTCTTTACTCATAATAGGTAATTAAAAGAAAATTGTTAGGTATCAATTAAGAGCCTTTTACATTAGTTTAACGTGATTAACTGATTAATTTTAATAATTGAATATCTTTATAACCGTACGAGTTATCATATGTCTGTCTTCGGGAAATTAACTTTGTTTAACCTAAAGAACGTCCCCTTAAAGTTATCGTAAATCAATAAAAACACGGTGTAGATTAATTACAAAAAAAAAATGCGTAGGGGAACTCTTTAAAAGTCTTTGTGGTTCGGGTAAAGCAAGTTAATCTCGCGTAAGAGCATATGGGAGCGAGTGAGGTAGAGGTACAAACAAAAAAAAACCAAGTCTTTTTTAAGAGTTGTCGCGTTGTCTGTTAATTTTTTAGTCCAAATGTATTGTTATTCATAAATTTCATGATCATCGCAAGTCGTACAGTGTTTTTTTTGGATTTTTGAAATATCTAGCTGGTAAATTAGGTTGGATATTGGATGGGCAGGGCACATAGCTCGAAGAACCGATGGCCGTTAGGGCAGAGAGGTTCTTGAGATGAGACCACGACTTGGCAAGCGCAGCGTGGGATGATCGCCTGCACTATGGACATATGATCTGATAAAGGTAGCAGGATGTCGGTGGATGCAGGCAGCATTGGATTGTTCTCGCTGGAAATTAAAGGAGCCCTATAGGCCTATGTTCAGCAGTGGATGACTAGGGTCTGAAATGATGATGATGAAATGAGGTTAGGTTAAGTTAGGTTTGTTTGTGTGAAAAAACACCAGGGAGGAATATAAGTTCACTTTTGTACTTTTTTTTAAATCTTCTTTGTAGGCATTTGATTTTTTTTGTACAATAAAGTGTTTACATACATACATACTTTGTGACTTGCGATGATTATATGAATAACAATACATTTACGTGAGCCAATATGAAACCTTTAATAGTTATTTGTTCAACAAGAGAGCAAAGTTGGTTTTTGCTGCGAGTGATGATTTTGAATCCCGAGTAAGCGAAGGATTCTATTATTGAATCACGAGCGTAGCGAGTGATTCTAGGTTAGAATCCTGAGCGTAGCGAGGGATTCAAAGATACGAGACGTAAAAAACTTTGGTCTCGTGTGAGACATACAACTTTTCACCTCAGCAGCGAGAACAACACAGCGTGAAGCTGGTAGGGCCAACGCAGGTCTTCCGTTGTGACCATTTGGTGAATACACGACTAAATAACGACACGATCGCATAATTATGCATCAATCACAAGCATTTTTGCAAAATACTAATAAAATAAAAAGTGGAAAAAATAAACATGAAACAGATAAAACCTGTCACTCGACTTGATAATGCCGTAGTGCAAACACAACTTTATACAGCTTTATGTAGTCTGTGGCTTTAAAAAAACCTAACTAGGCCTTGTCTATGGCTATTTTGGCTATGGCGGACAAATTAACAAAAATTACATCGTCATTTACATTAAGTACATTACATTACAATAATCCCGCTATTTTTGAAATGCGTTCTGAAACTGCCCCCGCGGTTTATGTCACGAAATTAAAGATTGTTAAAACGATAACAAAATTATGTAGATACATGATAAACTTCTTATTTTTCATTAATTTTGTCTTCAAAACATTAAATAAAAAAAAATATTGTACCTACTGTATAAAATAGTTATAATAAACACATTTCAAACTTTAACAGATACTTTTATTTGCAATTTTACGGTTATGTGTGCATCCGAACGTGCGTTTCTTTTTGGGCCTACTATGTGTGGAATTTGAAAATCGAACTTCGAATCAAGTTGTTTCTATCTCTCGCTTTTTTCCTATCGAAGTGAAAGTGACAGAACAAAGTGAAGTTCAATTTTTTCGAATGTTGTGAGTAGCCCCCGCACTGCTCACGGCATTTAAAAAAAATAATTAAAAAGCTACTTTGCCTCTCGCTCGTAGCAAAATTGAATTTTGCTCACTGTTTTTAAGCAGCAAAACCTGCTTGTTTGAGCTGCTGAGGTGAAAAAAATATGTCCCAATGCACCTTATGCCAGTGTAATACTAAACTAAACTAAATACTTAGCTAAATAGAGACTCCTGCCTGCAGACAAACTGTAAAAACCGTTTTGCGGGAATATTGTTAGGTAGATATTTACTTTTGTACCGTGCCTAATAATATAATAAATAAATAATAATATAATAATAATAAAAACTTTGTAACGTATCTACGAGAGGATTATTTCCATACCAATTTTTGCACTTCTCTGTACAGTCGAAAGTACTAATATCGGGTCAAATATATGTATATATAAATCTTATTGTTAGTGGCATAGAGGCTTAGGAACGTATATCTATTTATGACTTTGGATATATTACATACACGCGACTCGACGACTCCCGATACGAGCGAGAAGCGAAACTACCAATAAGTTGGCATTAGCCTTAAATAATAAATGCTATATTACCAAAAGCTATTCCGAAATCCTCTGGCATCACTGGATGTTGCTTAGTGTTTCTTATTATAAATGATTCTCCATAACAAGCCTGGAACGAAAATTAAACTAATTAAACATACCTCTAATCAATAGATTTACCCATCAAAATAGTTTAAGCATTTTTGCTGAAATAATTCCATTTTTTTAGGGTAGGTACAACTTTTTTTTAGCAAATCTTGGTCACGGACTTAAAAAATACGGACGTAACCTCGTCTTATTGTGAGCATACAAAATGGCCGTCCGTTTATGTGTGAGCGTGCTTCGAGGGATGCCATATAAATCGTCAATTTGCCCATTATAAGGCCCCTTATGGCTACATCGAGGAATTTCTAGTCTCCTGTCTCCATTATCACAACAGCTGGATAGTACCATATTATTGAAATGTCATCGCAATTACATAAGTAAGTATACAAAATTTTAAGACGATCTGTCAAATTAGAAAATTCTAATTTTACCTACCTAATTCATTTAAAACGGTTTTTCAAAATTTTATAACACTGTTAGTTTCTTATATTGTTTGTGACTTAGTGATAATGATAAATCAAGGTTGACTCGCATAAGCCGGGTTCCGTACCATAACTAGCTGCGTTCTGTTTTACTGCAGATTTCCCCACTTTTAGGGATTTTCACCCGTAAAAAACTCACAACCTGTTGTCATTTTTGTTTGAATTTGCATACACATACACATACATACATAAACTGACGCCTTTATTCCCAGAGTGGGGTAGGCAGAGCTACAGAATTACCAACAACTCCAATAATTTGTTAACAATTCTGTAACCACATTTTGCACTTTTAGGCTAAGATGTTTACCAGTGTCAGTGTGATGTTTGAATTTGCATCATAGTAAATAAAACATATTTATGCAAAACTACACGAATCATCATACCGACCTTATATGCTTCACACCTTTTTAGTGCAACTTTACCTGCGTATTTTAAATTACGAACCACACGATGTTAAATTTAATCAATGTTAATAGACTGTTAGTTCATATGTTTTGACAGCTATTAACGCTCTAAACGTGGTTAACATCGTTTGGTCAAATTGGTACTAACTCTTAGTTTTGGAATTCCCCATACAGATTGCCCACCCTGAATAGTAATAAGGTGACCACTAACATCATCCGTTCTCGTAATTGGTACATATCGATAAATAACGATTCCAGTTTCTTGGCAGTCCAAAATTTTTTGAAATTCCTCTCCGTGGTCGCCTTCTGGACGACATTGACATACTTGTGGCCTGGGGATGAACGAAATGATTTTAAGGATTACCTTTGGTTAATTTACCTTACTCAAGTCTCACTTTAAAAAAATAAATTGTTTATCAACGGAGTAAAACAATGACACAATATATGTAACCACCTTAACAACGCAAGGGTGGTTTTAGATTTTAGACTAGATAACTTAGTAAAATTAAAATATATATACTTAGGTATCTTCCTTGCATTGACCTTTAAATATATTTAATTTTGAATAGAACTTTGGGTTTTTCCTCGCATTCAAAGTGAAAAGTATAGTGTATAACGCGGGAATAAACTACCATACTGATAAATGACCCTCGAACTACAGCCACCCTCGCTCAGCTCGCGTGGCTAAACATCTCGTATCATTGTGGCTTGTTTTAGTCCCTTGTTAAACAATCTACTATTATTCGGGTAAAAGAAAAAATAAAAAAATTTAATAGAAAAAAAGTTTTTTGACGTGTTCCTACTTCAATAGGTATATTGAAGTGTAAATTATGTTAAAGCTACATACTCGTACTTACCAAGTATGATACTTTCTGCCAGATTGGACCGGTATTTATACATTTTTGAGCTAACAAGGCATACCATGTTGCCTTTCTCTGAATGATAACCACGCAATAAATAATTTTGAATTTGAACTTAAAGACATGTTGTATTTTTCAAGGAAGATTCATCTATTGATTGAATTACCTAACGGGACCGCGTTGAGCTTGATTGCTAGCTGCGACATACACTCTTCTTCGTTTGTATAAAGCTGTCAGTTAATTCGTAGGCGTACCCTTAAAACGCAAGAGAATGCATGAGGACCCTCCGAGCGCGATCAAACCATCACTTCACTAAGTTTATTTGCCGCTTTCAGGTACAAGTATAACACAAACACTTATTTGTTACTAACTATTCACTTTTCTTACCTATGTGTCGGCTCCATTTTAATATTAAAAGATAAAAACAATACAATGTACAAATAACAATACAATACATTAAACTAAAACATTATCTTGATAAAATAACGTCAGGTGTCACACTGAGTGAATCAATCACACACAGTTTTCCCTTGAGCTGTGATAATCATAAACAATAAAAGAAGGTGAATTTAAGTCCCGTAACGCCGCCTACGTTCTCGCGCCAATAAAGATAGCTACTGTCGATATAAAACAGCACCAGTTTTGTAACCCGCTTTTAATCTGATCCTACTTTATGCTGCCTCGTACGTAGGTATGCAAGATCGATATAACCTATCAAGTTGTATGCGCACCTGAAAAGTGGCGCTAAAAGCAGCTTATTCATGGCCATAAAATGTACAGTCGGCTTACTGAGAATTCAGTACCTCTTTATGAGTAGATACCTAACGATATTTTCTGATCAATACTCATATTGACAACTTTTTTCTATTTAAGTATTAATATCGACGGACGGATTTTTGATTTCCTTGTCATAAAATTTGGTCAGAGTGCAAGCTCTTTTACTTATCGCTTGCAATGCCACGTATTAAATACGCCTAAAAGTGGGTTTAATTAGGCAAACTATCTACAAATTGCACCGCGACACTCTTTTTTTTGCATGGCAACTAGTTGGGCTCAGAGTGCAATGTAAAATTAAGTCATTTCAATGCTACGTTGGGTTTGTTTTTATATTTGTGTGTTACTTGAAGACTGATGTATAAATAAACACATGGTATAAGGTCTACCAGAATCACAAAAACGGAAATGCAAATTTATAGCTTGCAACTCCAGAGTAACAGGATTTAAAGGTCTTGATACTTGATTTTCTACCAGTTCTAAAAGTATAATGTGGGGACTCAGTACGCGTAGAAATCTTTGGTTCGTCAGGAATTATTATATTTTCTAGGATTCAATTAAAATATCACGTCTGTGTAATTAAACATATACCTATATGCCGTAAAATAACGAGTACCTGCGTAACCCTAAAAAAACAACTATTTAAGTTAAATTAAAACAATCATGAGTTTTGCGTGTTTATATTAGGTTTTAAATGGCATCAAAAACTCTACTACGTATTGTCACTTAGAGAACAATGACGTACAAGTCAAAATTAACTACCTATATAAGGTGCTAACAAATTAGATACCGATATTTTTACAGCTGATAGTACTCCGCTCTCGGAGTACATTTAATTATGAAACATCATAGGTTTTCTTATGTTTTTTTGGAGAAAAGTAGGAAACAAATTTGCTACGTTAAAACACCCTGTTAATAAGATAATTAAATGAGACCTCTTTAGACATTCTAGAACCTCTTTAAACTATCATTCAGATGCTAGTATTTAATAACCTACAGTTTTCCCGCCGAATCATAATGACATTTATGAAAAACAACTTTTGACAAACAATGTTAAACATCTTGACAGGTACATAATAGGGGTGATTATTTTAAAGATTAATTATAATCAAACCTCGAAGTCGCGGTGGCAATAACGTCAATTAACTAGGGACTTCCTTCCGATATAAAATTTATCGATAACTGAATGCTTATTTGGAAGTGACACTTCATATTAGCTGTAAAGTTTACCTACAGATTAATTGAAAATTAACTAAAATGTGATGATTACTACCCGTCAATGTTACCTATATAGGAGTTTTTACGACATTTTTAGTAATTTTAAAATTCAAATAAAAATCAACCTTTACAACTAAATTTTTATTTCATCAATTTCCATGCAAAGTAAACTAAAACCTAGAAGTACATTAACATCATTACATTATTTTCATTTAATCAATTATGAACCTTATATTAGTAATAAGTAACAAAGTATTTTATCTTGTGTTTAGTACTTCAAATATCATACAAATTGTTACGCATTGTTTCCAAATAGATGGGAGAACGAGATCTATTATTTATAATTTATTAAAGTCCAATTTATCGATGAAATAACATCGCGTGGAAGTCCCTAGCAAAATTTTATTCGTGCCACCGCGACTTCGAGGTTTGATTATAATTTATATTTTTTGTTCGGTAAATTAAAACAATAAAATGATATACAAAGGTTCCTTAATTACAGTTAAAAGTAAATTGTTTTAATGTAATGTATTATCTCTTAAAATATCCGTAACTAATTTGTTAGCACCTTATATATAATTTTCAGGTTTGTATTACATTAAATTAACTCTTAATATGATTGTGCTTTCAATCGTTGACTAACGCGGTATTGTTAGCTAAGCGACGATATGCAACTTTAATTTAAATCAATTTTGTATTCTGATGGGATGCGAGTTATTTTTCTTTATTCTATTCCTCGTATAGGCCGGTCAATACTGACATCAAACATCGGAAACGCGCACGTAACTACGATGTATCTATATGTTGTTAGGACCCTTGTTTTCGAAAAAGCTGAATCAAGTGCCAAAATTTCGCAGTTTTTCGAGCACCAGGGCTTTCAGGGTTGTAAACTTGGGTGTTAACTACCCTCAGGGACCTAAAAACATATAAAAAAGTCATAGTTTCATGTGCTGTTGCGATGTTTGCCTTTTTTGTGTTGATATACTTAGACTAGCTTAAGACCGTGTCGCACCGCTACAATTCAAAGTGTGGTGGCAATAGATACCAGTCGACTGATAAACACTACACAAAATCAAAGATTGTTTGATTTACATCTTTTTTTTCTTCAAAAAAAAAACAAAATTTAGTTCATTGCTTGTACGTAACAAGAAAACCTATAAGAATTCGATCAACAACAAAAAAACGTATGTTCGGTACCTTTTAGGTCCGCGGGGCTCTAAGGTAGTCGTGGTCTATGACTTCATATTCTATGTCGGCTCTCTCTGTCTTATTTACAATTTGAAATGTCTATATTTTCATATTTTTAAGATATTCTCTATTAAAATTTTTGGGGATAAAATTAAGTTACTTAGTCCCTTTTTTTACACACTTACAGGAAGAAGATTTTCATGAATTTTATACCATCCCTGAAGTGTCCAGCAAAAAACGAATATTCGAACCACACAATTTGTCAGAGATATCACGTAACATACATACAAAAAAAATATTTAATCTTTAATCGTTAAAAAATTAAATCTGCCTCGGAGCAACTCTGGAGATAAGGTATTTATCTACGAAGTTTATGGACCAAAAAGGTGAAAGTTCCGGATTAAATGATAATTATTTATATTTTACGCGTTTTACAGTTTTGAAAAAAAAACTAAAATCTTTAAGTCTGTATTTAAATTTAGGCCAATAGATAATCCTGGAATTAAATCGCACTTCATTTTTAAGCGTTCTAAATGGACATTTACGTGTCAGACATAAAACCACATAAGCCGTTCCTGCAAATGTACACTCAACCAATTTGATTCAAAGGCCGTGCACTGTGGAACTATGTCGAAGTGACGTTTTAATTTAATTCTTAAGAAGTCTCTTTCGATTTAAATAATTACGTCACTATGACATAGTTCCATAGTGGCCTAGGATCCAAAATGATTGACTGTACAATAGAACAAAGTATAACTATACAAGGTGTTACAAAAATACCCGTAAAGCCGAAAGGGGGTTAAATGGTACCTTATAATAAGTCCATTTACAATATTTGAGAACCGTACTATCACCGCATGACTTATCGGCAAAAAAAAGAAAACCATTATTGCTTTCATTGATGTGCAAACCCTATTTCAGTAAAATTAAAGAGTAAACTACGCAGATTGTTTATGTACATTTTTACCTAATTCGTGAAACGATTAAGAGAGATACTAACAAAATGTACAGAATTCGATTAGATAGATATTACAAATCGAGTTTTGAAAGACTTTAAAAGACCTAAACTACTTACGAAGAAACCTAAACTAGCACTTACTTTTTCGTAAAGAACGTCAAAATTACAGGAACGGCTCAAAGTGAGCTCTGCCTTGTACAATGCACAACCTCGCTCGTCGGGATATGGTTTTAAACCCATTTAAGATGAAAAATTATTAAATTGGTAGGTAGGCCTCTCTGTTAAAATAATCTATGCTAACTCCGGTTCCCTGACATGACAGCTTACTAGGGTTGACAATATTTTAGGCTTTGATAATTTATTAGATTTTTTACGGGGTATTTTGTAACACGTTGTATATTAGGGACCCTAATATTAGGGGACAATTTTATACCGCATGGGGGCCTCATATTAAGGCAGGGTTGTTAATAACAACCATCTGAGCTAAAGTGGTCGTCTTTTTGCAAATGATTTGTGTGATGCAAGATCTATACCTAAAGTTACTACAATGAGGTTCAGCTTTAAAATATTCAACAGACCATGGTTATGTGTTAGATAAAGCCTTATAAAAGTAAAGTAAAAAAAAAGTGGACAGGTGCACAAAAATGCCAAAAATACACGGCCTTAATTTCAAGAAAAGAAGGACGTACGCTATCGATATCTTATAGATACCATTTCAATTCAGTCTCCCCCTAGCGTATACGTAATATAAATTGTTAAAGTGTACGTTTTAGCGAATCACAGCATTAGTGTGCTTATTGTCGTAGGGTCTCTGGCCATACCCATAGTAGGTATATATTGTTTTATACGGTCAAATGTGTGTGTGAGAGCTACGGTCGGTGGGAGAAAGTTGGAGACACCAGTACTCATTGAAATAAGGCAGTAGGGCCATTCTTCTCTATTCCTATTTCTATACTGTATCAATTTATTTCTACGCGATTTTTTTTATTGAAAGGAGGTTTTTTAGTGGTAAGTACCTAGTTCTTAGCTAGGGTTCATCAAAATCTGTTTGGCCGTTTCCCTGAACTTAAATTAATTCAGCACTTCCTGCCTGACCCTTGTTTTTAGAATACTACATTCACTCAACACAATCACATTAAGTTTATTGATAAGAGATTTAAAACTTCCAATCATTTTCAGTTTCTACAATAAATGTTGGTGCTGTCATGTTGAACCTCTTGGTTTTCCTCACCACACTACTTATTAACTTGTCATGTAATTGTCTTACGAATATATTAAATAAAGCAATATTCTACTCAATTTGTAAACAAATAGTTTTTACAATAGCTGTTGGCTCCTGTCTTCGAACGTAGGTGTCAGCTAGCTATGTAAATTGTATCTACTAATAAGGTGAAACATTAGAGAGGTTATATATGTTTTATATAAAACCACAAAAAAGGTTGAAATAGCGCAATTCGGACCGCATTTAGCGGTCCAATGCGAAGATATTTTCCTAATTATAATATTATTAAGTAATGAATTGTAACATATTTTAAAGTCGAAACAGGGAAACAGGCGTGATTTAATGTAGTATGTATGTAAGTGCAGAGATTGATTCGTGAAGCCTGGAAATAGTTTTGAAATTGTTATATATATTGTGTAAAACGATAATCGATACCACTTAAAATATCTACTTTAAAAATCGGTTCATTTGTTCAAGCCATAACCTCCAACATACAAACAATTACGCAATTATCTCTTAATATTATTAGTAAAGATGTGCTGTTAGGTACCATTTATAGTGCATCAAATCACGATTTGACACAACTTAGCTTGAGTAAATCAAGGTATACATATAACTATTGCAGCAGGGTCTGTGACGCGCTTTATGATTACTACGGCTCGGACACAGTATAGGCACAGGTATAGGGGCCGTTACACGGCACAGATTCGACTGCGCATCTGGGACTCCGAAACGCAGATAAAGCCGTCGGTCCGTCCATCCGCTGGTTTCGACCGCGCATCAAACTGTCAAGCAAGACTTTATTACGAACAAATGTCACCACGGTTTGAACCGCGGTTAAGTCTGTGTTTCTGCTGGCCCGCGGTCCAAACTGTCCGTGTAAACGATATTCCGATGTCCTGTCCGTGATGATGACAGATCGATCCCAATAGAGCGACCATTTTCGAGAACTGGCGCCCGATGTGTACCTTATACCTAGTAGGGCACTTCAGACTCAACAAGACCATATTGAAGAGCAAGTTGCTGGTGGATGATCCTGGCCATGTCTGTGCAAATACCTACTCGCTGTTGGCCAAATGTGATCAACCGGAAATTATATGTCTGAGGGACTCGCCATAATAATTATTTTATTACCTTACCTTATCGATTTCTCCGTCAATTATGAACAGATTTTGAAAAAACACCGGGCAAGAGCATGTCGGGCCATGGTCAGTGTAGGGTTCTGAAGCCGTTACGACAAACACAACTCTACTCCTGTACTTTTATCTGTCATTTATATAGTCACGAACACTAATATAAGAACATACATAATATGTCCGCAGAATAATCCAGAGAAAAGTCTATCTTGTCTATGCCCCAAAACAGCACTTGTGCGTTTTTGAGATAAAACGATACGGCCAGCTGCCAAAGCTTAGCGTTGCACAATCGATTTAATCATATTTTAACGATTGTGAAATAGGGACTATAAATCACCTAATGTTTTGAGAAATGATTTCAGTTACCTGATTGGTCGATTTTAAAATAGCTGTATTCTGGTTGGTTGATACGAAATACAAAGTTTTTTTAAAATATTTAAATTAGTTAAAGAGAAACACGTACCTACCTAAAAGAACCCATCGTTCCGTTTGACAGTCGATGTGTATTGTGATTGGTGGATGTAATTTGGTGAAGTATTCTGATTGATCAAATTAAAATGTTTTGGAATTGTAAATAATTAGCGAATGACTCGTGGTCACACCAGTTTGTCACCCCAGTGCTATTCGCTTTAGTCGGTTATTCGTCAGAAATAATTTTTATTCCGCAAAAGTAAGTAAGTAGTGTAGGGTAGGTAGGTAGGTAGGGGGAAAGTAGGTTTTGCGGGTGGTAGGACCTTGTGCAGGGCCCGTCCGGATCGCTACCACCATCTTATCCATTAACCTACCGCCAAACAGCAGTGTTCGCATTGTTGTGTTCCGGTTTGGGGATAAGGCAGCCGGTGAAATAACTAGCATAGAGGCATTCCATCTTAGTCCTCAGGGTTGGCAACGCATTTGCAGTCTTAGGATTGCATCGCAGTCCTGTGAATGCGAATGTCTATGGGTCACAGTTTCCACTTACCATCAGGTGGCCTGTGTGCTCGTTTGTCTTCTCTATGACATAAAAAAAAAAAAAAAAAAAGGTAGGTTAGGTTCGTTAGGTATCTTAAGATGCCCGAAGGGCAAATCGCTCAGAAATAGGAGCCCTGCCATAGGCAGGGCTCCGTCGAAAGGCACTGGGGTGACAAACTGGGGTGACCACGAGTCTGCACCCAAATAATTATATTTTCCATTCCGTCAATTTAAAAACAAAGTAAACCATAGACACATATTTTGTCATTTTCTTGTTTCCCGCTCGTTTGTTGTTTTTTACTTCGTTCGTTCGTTTGTAAGTTTTTTCGCTTAATTTTGCATTTCATTTGAAACCTAGTCGTAGAAAAAGTATTGTATGCAACGGTGTATAACTAAGTCAAAAAACACTCGTGGCGCTTACCTTTACGATGTTCGCCTTCGGCTCACATCGTAACACACGCCACTCATATTTTTTGACCTCTCTTATACAACTATTGCATAAACTACTATTACAGAACTGGCATATTTTTGCCAAATGACAGGCTCATGTGTATTATGCGAGAGCGAGACGGATGCCTCTCCTCGAATCGGGGCAGTAGCGCCCGCGGCAGCCGCTCGCCAGTTGAACCGACGCGCCCCGCTCACTTTGCACGCACTGACTAATTAATGTGTTATGAGGCCATTTTGGCTACGGAACCCTAAAAACGTTATGTTGCAACGTATTTTGAAGGTTGTACTATCAGACCATTGGAACCTTGACCCACCATAGAACTGTGTCACAGAGACGTTATGATTCAAGTCATAAGAAGTGTCAAACAAATTGTTTTATAATGTCACTGTGACACCGTTCTATGGTGGGTCAGGGTTCCATTGGGCTGATAGTACAGTCACAAGATTTAATTTGGTACCCACCTTAGGTCCAAAGTCAATCTGACATTCTACATCAATAAGGTTGATTTCTTAACAGTTACAAATGACTTAACATCTCTAATGACATTGACAACTTCAAGCATATTTTTCTTGAAATGGGTCCCAAATCAACGCTCGTGACCGTACCGTAAAAACGTTTAAACATACAAGCGTCGAATTTGGAAAAATTATAGTACGGACCCTAAAGAAAAACAACACTTATTCAAAAATAGGGACCAACGGGACCCTATTAATATGCGTCCGCTGTCCGTCCGTCCTAACCAACAGCAGCGGTGACTCGATTTGAAATCGAATTCAGATCGGAATTTAATAATGCCTACTGGGCGGCGGTATGGAGCCCTCGGTGCGCGAGTTCGACTCGCACTTAACCGGTTTTATAAAGTTGTACAAGAAAGGAGTACGGCCGCGGCCGTAGAATCCAAACTTGCCTATATTTAAAGCCCCGAGCTCAAAGTCACCCTGTAATTGTTGTCATTTCATTATTGAGCATTTCTAAAAAAGTTTGTACATTTCATTTACGACTCCGATTTGCGAAAAAATTTGCAGGTATGTAGTGTAAATGATACTGAGCCTAAATAACATACTGAGTAAATGATACTGAGCCCAAAATGTCCCAATTAATTTGTATGGAAACTTCCTTTTTTGTTATCACGAACGGAAGAATTTTGGTAACAAAAAAGGAAGTTTCCATACAAATTAATTGGGACATTTTGGGAGACTATGTTATTTAGGCTCAGTATCACTTACCCTACCTAACTGCAATTTTTTTCGCAAATCGGAGTCGTAAATTAAATGTACAAACTTTTTTAGAAATGCTCTATTACAGTCTTTTATTTAGTTTCTTCGATGGTTCGCAATAAAGCTCATTTTATTCTTAATCTTTATTAAATAAAATACAGCGTCCGCTTCCATGAGTTCCATATCACTGAACAGCAATAACAACACGATACTTTATACTTTACGGTACAGTAGGTCCAAATTATCCAATCTCTAAAATTCTAAATCCTCCATCCTCCAAAACAAAAAAATATCAGGGATCAGGGAGGATCAGTAAACATGGAAATATACCAAGAATGACGGCAATGACATGCCGATGTCAAACGACAGACAACGGGCGGGAATATAAAAAAACAGAACCTTCGCTTTTGTCAAGCCTTCACGGTGGTTTGGATTTCTTCTGTCTCTTTTAAATTTTTATTTACGTTTTCTTTAACAATTTGGGTACCAATAATAATAGCTTCTTCATCCAAGTGGCGTTTGCCAGGAGTTGCATGTTTTGAGTTTTCCTCTAACTCCGCCAATTCCAACCTTATGTCAGATTCGTTATACAGGGCGTAGGCTTCCATAGATTCCATTTGAGTTTTCCCGGGTTCATCGTTCGCGTGCCGTTTCTTAGATTTAGATTTTTCACTGTTCCCATATTTCTGTTGTTTCATTCTAATTAGTTTCATAATTAATTCTTCTCTAGTCTTAGTCAATTTAATTTCTTCTTTTTTAATGGGTTGTTGTAGTCTTTCCACCACCATTATTGGTTTTGGCCGTTCAGGTATTACTACGTTGAACACTTTCGTATCTGGTTTATCTTTATACATTAAATTTGGTGGAGACGTAACCATCGTATATTTTCGTATGTCTTTAGTGTCTTCATTCCCTGTCACATCTTTTAGTTTGTCTTCTTTCGCTTTTACATCTTTTAGTTTTTCTTCTTTAGTCTTTTCTGCTTTTAATTTTTCGTCTCCTGGTTTCTCCCGTTTTGATGTCCCATCCTTTAGTGTGGCGCCTTTATCTTTTAATATTGGTTGAGATGTGTCTAACTGTTCTCGCATGTGTAGCGTTTGAAATTTCTTTTTTGACTTGTCTTCTTTTACTTTTTCTGTTTTAAATTTTTCGTCACCTGGTTTCTCCCGTTTTTGTGTCCCATCCTTTAGGTTAGCGCCTTTAGATGCTGCATCTTTTGATATAACGCCTTTAAGTGTCTCATCTTTCACGTCATTAAATTTAACTTTACTTTTGTGACTTTGTTCTTGTCTTTCTCTTCTTTTTTCCTCTTTGTCAATGCGATCCGTTTCTTGTTTATCTTTCTTTATCTTCTCTTTTTCCTCCTTATCTTTGCGAGCTTGTTCTTTTTCTCTTTTCTTTTCCTGTCTGATTTTAGATTGCTCTTTATTTTCCTTTTTCTTATGATCTTTGTTTTCATTAGTTTCCGCAGCTGTATACGCGTTTTCAATTCTAGAAGCTTCTTTGTCGATACTTGTGCGCTCCACTTTTTTCTCCTTACCGAAACCGGAAGGAGAATCCGTATCTTTTGTCATCGTATTAGATTTTTTGTCGATCCCTCCTGTAATTAGTTGGGCATCATCGATGATCTTGATTTTTTCACGTTCGCGTTCGCGTTTTCTTTTAAAATCATCGTCTTTTGCAAGCTTTTCCTTCTCAGCTTGAGCTTTGAACATGTCCTGCATATTTTTCAAGAGCTCTGTTGAACTAGCGAAACGAAATGAACTAGACGTTGTTATAATTTTCTGAGGAAATAGGAAGCTAAACACTTTTGTTAGATCGTGTTCGCTAACAGGCTTCAAACTACCTATCGGTAAGTGACGATTCGATGTAACTGGTAATTCTGTACTTTCCCGCCCAGTCGCAAGGATTTTTTCTCGTTTAAGGCTAGGCCTTTTCTGTGTTTCTTTAATTTTACCTCCTTCTGATTTTGATATGATCAACATCTTAGGATTAACATTTTCTTCAGGAACATCTAGAAAAGAAGCGACTTTTAAAGGAGCTGTCTCTTTTCTTTCTTCTTTTCCCAATTGCTTTTCCTCGGATAATTTGGTTAATGTAGGCTCACGTGCTCTTATTTTTTTATAAAAACCATTGATTAAATGCTTATCAAAATTATTCTGCAAAGAATTATCTGAACTGGGATCACGTCTCATCACTTCATGGGTATCAGTATGGACACTTTCAGGAAATGGAGGTTTCCGTACCTTTTGTCCTGTGGAAGGATAGTCTGTCGGTTCAAGTTGTTTAAACTTGATATCATCAACTGGATTCACTTTTGGCATGGCGTTATCAAAACTGGGATCATGTCTCATCAATCCATGCAAATCAGTATAAATAATTTCAGGAAATGGTAGTTGCCGTACCTTTAGTCCTGTGCGAGGACTGTCTGTCAGTTCAATTTGTTTGAATGGAACATGATCAACTTGAGCCACATCTTTACCCATCGCTTCATTTCTGATTGGTCCTGTAACAACTAAGGGTTTCTCTAGATTAGCTTTTTTGTATGAAATTTCTTTGACTTGTAGAAATCCAATAACTCGCCATTAAATTTTGTATCAGTGTGCCGAAATGTTATACTTACTTTTATCGATGCGACTTGAATCGTTTTGCAATACATGACGGGCTTCCAGAAGCCATTGCTTAATACGGTGTTTCCTCGATTTCACTTCCTCCAGCTGCCTACCTATTAAAAATTTATTAACAATCTGTCTGCACTCGCAACCCGAGCGAGGCCGTTTCTTTTCGCCCTTTCGGTGACAGTGATCACAAATGCTTACTACGTCTTGGCTTTCGATTAATGGAATAAACTTAACTAAGCTCTCAGCGCGTTCAAGAATTTTCACACACCGTGGGCAGATTATTTTGTTTTGCTCTGAAATTTAAAGTTTGCGAATTATAAATATATCAATTATTTCAGAAGACACTTGCGACGACTAACAACTTAATATAATACTTTAATTTAAAATCAGTTTCTCTAGGTCGATATTCAGGTGCTATAACTCTAATAATATATGGTACATTACCAAAAGCTATTGTGAAATCTTCTGATGTCACTTGTTGTTTTTTAGTGTTTTTTATTATATAAGATTCTCCATTGCCAGCCTGAAACGAAAATTGTAATTAAGGGGCCTACATTATGATAAAGTTGGTGTTCCGCGATCTGGATTTCAAAAACCATAACGCCAAGCGGCCTGTGTCTGTTAAGTATATCAATGTATTAAGACTGCACCGAGCAAACGTCGAGCGTCCAGTGGCGCCCTTATTCCTTTTATTGTGTTTTCTACTTAAGTAAAGAATTTACTTGCAATCAGACAATTCATTTTTGTAGCGCAACTAAAACACAATTTATGGGATACGTGACACACTTTAATAACAATTACCCTTTGAGTAGTCAGCTTAACGGGAAAAGGTGGCCACTTTTTTCGGTTAAGTTGATAACTCAAATGTGAATTGTTATTATACTATGTGATATACCCTATAAGTTGTGTTTTCATTTGTAGTACAAAAACCTACCAACCAATTTCAAGAAAATACTTTAGTTTAATAGAAAACACAATAATAGTAAGGAGGGCGCCACTGTACATTCGGCGTACGCTCGGCGTAGTCTTAAAACATGGCTATATTTCCTTGAGACTGTTAAACATGAAAACACGATTAATACTCGTAACATTAGACATCATGAGCACAGTAGGTATATTATATATAGCTAAAGCAGTAAAGAAACTAGGAACAAATGTCCGAAACGACGCACTCACACAGACGCACGCCTCTACGAGACCGCGAAGCTGTGCTGTAAGACTCGAGTGTCGCGTCTTCGAGACCAATGGTTTCTTTTTATAATAGGTATGTAGTGATTAGACTGATTAGCAATAAATACGATAATGATGTTTTAAATTTTTAGTTTCATCCTTATCTGTCTCCTTTTTCTGTGCCCACTATGTAAATATCTGATTGCTTATTTGGTCGACTGGTAGAGAATGTCATTAGTGTCATTACTCATTCATTAGGCATTAGGTCTGCGAATTGAACTTATTTATGTGCAAATGATGTGCAATAAAGATTAAACCAATAAATAAACTATTTTCGCGTGCATCCATTTTAGTTATAACACTTGTACAATGTAAACTGTTAATATTTTAAATGCCAATCTGCGAAAAGAACTTTTGCGATAGAATCCAGTAGACAATAAGTTAAAAACTAACGTTATTGGCATCTGGGACATATCGATAAATAACGATCCCAGCTTCTTCTGATTCCAAAATTTTCTGAAACTCTGTGCCGGAAGTGTCTTCTTCTTGACATCGACATGCTTGTGGTCTGGGGATGCATAACAATGTATGGGTGAAAAACTTAAGTAAATGACTTCTTGCGTGTAGTTGTAACCCGTCTGTACAGACCGTTCGAAATTCAAAATGTGAAATTTGACGTTCATTCCATACTAGTTTTGGACACAACTATATGCAAGTGGTCATTTACTTAAGTTTTTCACCTATAGCTTTGTACATACATGAGTTAGGTAGGGGTTTTCAGTAAAAAAGAGATACTTTATTCGACTGAAATAAGGTGCAAAAAAGTTAGTGGGTAGTCTACTGGTGCAAGATCTTAGAAAGGCCTTTGGGTTTGTACTTCTCTCGCTCGCTCTTATACGCCCTTATGACATTGTTCGATTTTTTCTGAACCCGAAATAGTTTTTAAGCCCTCTTGCACTGAACGATCGGTCTTATTGGCTGCACACTTTAGTACATTGTCGCTTTAAGGACTTGACAGATTAGTGCAGCAGTACAAACATGACGTTAAAGTGACGAAGGACTAAAATTTGCTGCTATTTATAAGGCCGACCGTACCTAGTATCGCACTCGGGCCGTTTGCGAGTCTAATACAAATTGCAATCTGAAGAGTCAAGTGGTACAAGGGTATTTTTTTTAAAACAGGGCTTGCAAATCAACTGTTATGCACATGAAACTACAACTGCAACTGTTATGGCTTGCAATAAAAACTCATGTAATGTAAAGACAACAAACATTTATTTCAAAAATATAAAAAAAATAGACTTTATTTGCCAAAACGACTTAACAGTGCTGCAGTGTTACAGGGTACATTAACTGTTAGGTACCTTCACACTAGGCTGGGTCTGTCATGTGGGGTACTGTCATCTATTTAGGTAAGTATTTTAGTTCAAAACAAAATAATTGGAAAAAACTATAAATATTTACTTTTACGTACAAGTGCGTGCGCGCGCGTGTGTGTGTGTCTGTGACTGTGAGAAACAGTGAATCATCTGATTACGCTTAGAAGATTATCCGTTGCTTGGTAGTTTAGGCTTAGAAGCCATCTAAAAACTTTCAACTTTAGGTACTTGTCTAACCGTGCCGTGCACGTTTTTATATTACAATGACCAATAACTTTTTTATGCAGCTTTGGGTGAAGAAACGTTATTGCATACAAACGCATTTTTTTTAAGAATTTCGTTCAAACAATTTTCGACATTTTAATCATTCGACGGAACGCTGGCATGCAAAAAAATATGTTGCGAAAAAAAAACTAAAAATTCTCGACCACCCGATATACAGCCCTGTTTAAGTATTGTTCCCTCCTTGAGCCAGCATTCTGTGAGAATCAGAACATCAAACGTTAAGTATATAGAGTATTAAAGAATGGTTAATAGCAGTTTGATTTATAATAATTACATTTTTTGGATAAAATATTTTTGCACTTCTCGGGTGTCTCTACTACGGCAGTTGATTCTGAATAAGTTATCAATCTCTTTTCCTATGTCTTCCAGGCCAGCTTCAGTAACGTTGCCAAGTCGGGGTTCAGACCAAATCGTGGTGCAGGAGGGACGTAGAATACTAATATTAATCCATAATTTTTATATTGATGAATGTTTGAGTGTTGAGATTGAGAGTGTGATGGGTGTGCGAGTGTAGGGTATACCTACGTTAAATACTAAAAAACCCTTCTACGGAAAGATGGCTCTAACAGTTACAAATAAAGTGCTATTAGTTCCCTTGAATCAAATCCTACTGATGCAAGACGAGGCTTTTCCCTGGCGTGTGTGCACTCTTACTCGAAAACGGGACAACGTTTAATTTGAATGCATGTTGCGTCATAGAATATTGTTAGTCTGTCGTCTAATTCGAATATAACGCCTAAAACGGCCTGGCCACGAATTAATGCAGCGCATAAAGCGCAAAATATATACAAATCGCCTCAACATCACCGCCTCGGTGCTCGTGGCTTTCTTCATAAATTTATATCCACATGTTAATTTCCGCTCACTGATCGTCACCGCCGCTGACGACCGCTGCTGCTGAAACGCAATCGTGGCCAAACCGGAATGCTAGACAATGCATGATCACCCTTCGGGCACAATTTAAGGTCTGTACGACATAGTAGTAGCGACCGCGACCGCCGGTTCACCTGCCTTGGTCAGTGCTCCATATAAATCATAAACAGCGGGTCGTGGCCGATCGCGGTCGCTACCGTCGGAATCATACCTTTACGCCACCACCTCTGATAAGTTAGTTTACCGCTTTCAAACACACACGTTTAACACAAACACGTTGCCTTTACCTTTGTCTCCGTTCCATTTTAATATAAAAAGTTGAGAGAAGAATCATATACTGTAGAAATAACAACGAATATGTCAACTAGAACATACTATTAATTCAGTTCAGTTTTAAGGATATTATGGCAGAATCATCAAGTTACTTGATGATTCTGCCAATGTCAAACTTAGTAGCTATCATAGAAGTAATAAGTAATATATCTGAAATGTTCACATGAAAATACATTTTAACTTAATTCTAGAAAGCTTGTATTTAAAACGATAGCGCAACAAGCCCATAGAGACCGCGAAAACGAGGTCAAATGTATCTCTTTCAATAATAACCAGAGTCCAGAACACAAAAATAATACTTTTAAGCAGATTAAGAAAACTTCCAACATTACACCGATAACGCGAGCCGAGAGAAATATACAAAAGCTTAATGCGTCCCATTCTTGTAAGGTGACCGTATTTAAATGGCAATTTACGGACAAATAACTATTACAAGCCGATGGGGCAGTAAACGAAACAATTTGTTTAGTCATTCAAGTGATTGTTTCCAAAATCGATATCTGTGGATCTGCGTGGTCTCCGACAATGAATCCGTGGACAGAGTGAGAAAAAGTAGCCGCCGTCTTGAACTTTTTTGTTAGGTATTCATCTGATTGTTTCCAAAATCGACATCCTGGGGATCTGTGTGGTCACCGACAACGAATCCGTTGACAGATTGAGGAAAAGACAGATTGAGGATCGGTGAAATATTTCTTCTCAATCTGTCAACGGATTCACATTGGGAATTATGATATTAGTGATTGCTCGTGATCGGGTGATACCTATAACTATTAACTTGTGTAAGAGGGACAAAGTAAGTCTCTTTCGGCTGGTACACTTTGATTACCCCAAAATCAAGCTTCTATCTTAACAGATTAAGTTCAATTTTACTTGTCGCGATTTTGGAAGTAAGCGTGAAAATGATCTGCGTAGTGCGTGGCTGGGATCTACTGGGCGATAGAATTGGGAGCCAAGCCAACTAAGTACACTCGTATCTCTCTCGTATGGAGCGTTTCTACAACGCCTCGCGAGGTAGCTTCACCGTCAATTTTCAAATCATGTTAATTTAAAAACGAAACATTTAAAGCAGTAATTTAAACGCAGTATGTTATACTGCCGTCCGATCACTAAAAGGCCGTTAAGTAGCATTTTGTCAATTTTGAGTTTTATATATAGCGCGAAAGAGTTTTTTTTTCTCTATCGACTACTGTAGGCCAATATTTTTTATCATTTATAGATTCAGAGATATGGGGACCCCGTACCCGGCTAAGTAAAGGTTTTTTTGGATCTTTCAATGCTTAAAAACAGTTAAGTTACGTCACGACACTAAAGCACGTTTAAAGGCAAATAACTGTGTTGATAACAGCTACAAATGATTCTCAGTGCAATCTTAAAACACGGTTACTGCAACGAACTTCACTTTAAAACAGTTATCCTACTCTAGCTGTGATTTACCAATTTATTTTATGCAAGCTTCGTCAGGGGGTACAATTTTAAAAAACCGTTATCTAAATGCAAATTCTCTAAAACATCGTTAAAGGTTCTTAACTGTTGCGTCGTAGTAGAACACATAAGTGTAAAAAACATTTACAACGCTTAAAGACAGTCACCGTTTTCAAGTTTAGACAATCCATTAAAAACAATCAATGGATGCAAGACTATAAAACGGTTAAGTGGCATTACAATGCTAAAAAACGGCAAACTTCAGCGACTCAAAGGGTCAACCGCGCGCCGACTTCGAAGGCAAGGTAAGAGTTTTAGCCAGCAATTTGTATTAAAATAAAAAGTTTTATTACATTTGTTGTTAGTTTGCTTATAAAGTTTATTTGTTAGATTATTTAACTTCACATTACTATATATATGAAGTTAGGTATATATGTTTACTTAGCTTAAATTTGTAAACAAGTTTTGAACCAGTTCCCAGTGTTCGATTGAGCTGGAATTTGGAATACTTATGAGATTTTGATGATAATACAGTAATAGGGTATCTTGGAACAGAGGGGCAATCGCAATTGTTTTCATTTTAAAAACCGAAGGTTTTTCTGCATACAACATGAAAACAATTGTTCCGCTTTGAAGCCAATTGAGATTACGAGTGCGTTAGGCCATAGCGAGGCTGGTCTAGAGCCGGACGACGACGGCAACATGAGCTCCGTTGTACTTAACGTAGACCCATCGAATTTGGACTCATTATAAAAAAATACAGCCAGAAAATACGTGTCTTAACATAACTTTTTTCACTAAGACGTATTTAATGTATTTTAAGTAGTAAATAAATATATTTTTTAAACGCTATTACTATTGTTGTACTACTATTGTCATTCTATGTGGTTCTTTGTTTCGTTTTAAGTACCCCTGTGATTGACGTGGCTACATTTAGAATCTGACTACCTGATTCTGTCCGGGAAAAGCCCTGTGTTATAATTATAACTGTTTATGTTTATTGCTTGGGTGTTATTCTTTCAAAAACAACGGACGGTTGGATGGACGAGCGAAATCGCAGCGCGCAGCGGCAAGTTTAAGTAGTCCCGTCAGAGCGAACAAATCACATTTTAGCGCGTGCATTTTCAATTAAGCAGCTTTATACGTTCGATCCATCGGCAAAAGTCATGCTGCTAAATTGAAAGTGCACGCACTAAAATATGTTTTTTACGCACTGACGGGACTACTTAAACTCACCGCTTGGACATTCACTCGTTCGTCCGTCCGACCGTCGTTGTTGAGAGAATGACTACCCTGATCTGTAACCAAGATACATCACATATTAGACCCCGTTATGACTGGCATAGCGAGCGATAACTGTAGGACGGAGCCTGCGCTGAGTTTTATTAGCACCGGCTCTGCGCCGGAGCTGCCAGTTGATTTAAACTGACGGTTTCGACAACGGCCGCGGCTGCCGTCGTCCGCGGCGACCACCGCGCCGGCCCCGTGCCTGCCCGTAAGTCGACGAGCATTACAAATAAATTTGGTTGTAATTTAATAAATATTATTCATCACAATATACAGAGGTTTTCTAGTAAGGAACTTGAAATTGGTTTATTTATTGACAGTACTAATATACACGTTTTATGTGTTACTGAGCATTGGCTCAAAGGTTATGAGTGCATGTTTAATTTTAATAATCACAACAATAGTTAGCATGTTTGCTAGGCAATCTTGCAGGCGGGGGGATTCTTAATAATTGTCAAAAATGACATTAAATGCAAGGAGCGTAAGGATATTGTTATGAAGTCCATTGAACGTCACATTGAAATTGCGTGTATTGAAATGTAGCATTTTATTATTGTTTGCGTATAAAGACCCCCTTCAGCGGATTACAAACTACTCGTATTTGAGAGCGTTTTAGGAAATGTTCTTAGTTGTGTTTTAAAAGCAAGAAGTGTATATTTGTGTGTGGAGATTATAATGTTAATTTACTCGAAAAATCGCCCATGTCTATTAGCTTGCCGATCGTTTTTAGATCCTTTAATTTAGTAAATCTGATTTATGAACCTACCAGAGTCGCAGCAACTAGTGCAACGTGTATTGATAATATATTTAGTCATTTTTACCCTATTCAGAAATCTATAGTTAATATGTGAAGTTTGGACCACTGCGGTCGACAAGCTTATTTTAAGAGAAACACTGATAATTCTCTACGAGATTTTATACTGAGGCCAGTTTCTAAAAATCGATTGCACTGCACTTGTTTAATGCTAAGGCCACCAAACGATTAAGTTAATGCCGTGTACCCGGGATGATCCAGATAGCTTGTATTCTTCATTATTTAATTTTATTGTCAAGGAATTTGATGCCTGTTTAAGTTTGAGAAAGGTTTTCAATTTATCAGCATGATTTCTGCCGATGGATCGAACGTATAAGGCGGGTAAATTGAAAATGCCCGCGCTAACATGTGTTTTGTTCACTCTGACGGGACTACTTTAACACGCCGCTGCAATTTCGCTAGTCCGTCCAACCGTCCGTTGTTTTTGAAAAAATAACACCCCTGCATAGGAAAAACTCTATCATCAAAGCACTGGATGATTATGACTCCACCTCATAAAATGCAATTCTGGTATGAAATGCCTGTATATACAACAGAGAGGCATGCGTCGGTGAGGTCAACTTAGTAAAGCTAGCTATTTTATCGAATATTTGCCTAATTTTATAGATTTGTTTGTTACAATTATAGAAATAAAAGATTTATCAACGAAGAAGTGTACTATTACTAATAAATACTAAATATCCTACTTTAATAATAAATTTCACTTACTTCTATAGCAATAATAAACATGTTTGGCCACAATTCTTGTTATTGTTACAAGTAAGAAGTGAGACCTAACCGTCTTTTTACCTCAATGCGTTCAGTTTACGATGGAGTATTGCTACACTAAAACACGGTTAGCATTAATTGGATTTTATAAAACCCTTTTTTTTGTAGTTGTGTTTGTATTTTGCTTTCTAAGGACACCATGATAAAGACAGTTTAAGGTCATTAACGCTTTTGTTCAAAGTTTTGATGATAGTTACTTTTACAAGTTACAATTAAAAAAAACGGTTAAGTGACTTAACCGTTATTTAGTAGTGGTATTATTTATAACTGTGGGCTGTAATGCCACAGTCCTCCAGTTACAATATATTACAACGCATAAAAGCGGCTACAGTTCAGCCAGCCGTCTTTAGCGTCTTATTGCAGCATTGTAATATTATTTGAAATTGTTCCTTAATATTTCTTTATTTTAATTTCGCATTGTATTTTGATTTGACTATTATTTATTTTTTATTGTTATTCTTATACACTTTGACGATCTTTTTGTGAATTCATGGTATTTTAATTTAAAAATGACATGTAAATTTTCAAAATGAAATAAATAAATCTAATCTAATCTAATCTTTAAGAGTTGTAAATATATTATTTTTTAATAGAAAAATGCTAGGCTAAAGCGTAAAAACCTTTATAAAAAAAATACCATAGAACCTATTAATATACTTCCGACACTATTGGATAGAGCAAAAAAAGACAAATAATTATCAATTTCAAAAAACGTAATAAGTCTTTAAAATATTTAGAAAATTAAGTTATTACCTTTTTTGGTCATATCTCAAAAAGTGTTTTTTTCACTTAACGGCCTTTTAGTGATCGGACGGCAGTATAGACTACCTATCTGAAATTAGCTACAGGGGGTAATTTTTTACCACTCTGGTAACCCCATGTGTTGCATGTAAAGTATAACCCAAACCCTTACTGGATAGTTAGGTACGCACTTGTCATTTCTAGGGTCTAGGGTATACTTAGTCTAAGGGTTATGGTTTACGATGTTCAGTGTCACCAATCCTTTCAAAAACATAAATGTGAAATTTTATAGCCTGACAAGTTTTAATGGGTTTTTTTATCTCTATAAATTCTATAATAGTATTCACATACACACATATTCCTAACAGTTCACTCGATTTCTACTATGACTTTCCTGCTTCACTGACATAAAATCATTCTCTCTTTACCTACTTTACTATGCTCACACAGTATTACCAACTAAAAATTAAGCGGAAACGTTCACACGATAGATTCCCCGTTGTCCGCGACACGCTTCGCTGCGCTCTCGCCCGCCAAATCATTTTTAGAGTTCCGTACCGAAATGGTAAAAAAGGAACCCTTTTGGTGAGACTTTGTTGTCTGTATGTCACAGCAGGTTTTGTCAGCAACTTTTGATTATAGCAAATGGGATGTCATATGAAAGGGATTGCACATTTCAAAATGTACAAAAAATGACCGTCCCCCCCATATCTCCAAAGCTTATTAATCAAAAAAGTCTGAAAAAATCCTGGCGTATAGATAGTTATTTATATTATATGGGAAAAATAAAACGAAGTGTTAATGATTTACAGTTTTTGAGAAACAACAAATACCTAAGCTTTAGAAATTTGTATTGAAATATAGGCTAGTCAAAATGGACCTTATTGCACAGAAAATAAAGTTAGTTTTTAAAGTTGTAGATGATTTGATAGTTCTGCCTACCCCACTTTGGGATTACAGGCGTTAAGGTAAGGTAATACTGGAAAAGGGCCGAATCTTAAGTACCCGAAACCGACGTGCGTGCATGACTCGATGTATGAATGTGGAAGAAGCGAAAGAAATTTGTCAAGATCGTAGCAAGTGGAAAGAAGTGGTCTCTGCCTACCCCTCTGGGAAACAGGCGTGATTTAATGTATGTATGTATGTAAGGTATGTGTGTGTGTGTGAGTATTTTCTTTAGCCGGTTTTTTGTCAGTTATTTATTTTAACATGACGTTATCTAACAAACTTATTTGTATAATGGGTGCGGGCGTGAATCGCGGCGCGAATTGCGCGTGAACGCTTCTTGGCTCTACATTTGCAGTGTTCACAGTAGGTATAGTTTGCGCTCTCGACGATGTTATTAGGTCTACATTAAAAGTAAAAACAAATTAGAAGAAATGCAGGAAACGAAGATGGTGGATGACGAGTATTTATCGTATAGAACAATGTTTGTAAGATTTTGTCTAGTATTGGTGGTATTGGGCTAATGTTTTATAAAAGTTGCGCGCGATTCGGATGTGGAGCCTTCCCGCGTTAAAGAAAAAATCGACAAAGTGGTTAACAAGGCGGAATCCGCCCCACATTCACACTTTCACGCGCTCCCTAACCCTAGAAATGGTAGGATGATGCAGCTAAACCAAGAAAACGAGAACTGCGCGAAAAAAAAATTAAACTACTCATTGCCAGTGAAATAAATTGGTACTTACCACTAAAATTCCGCAAAATGGCAAGGTTTATGAAACTTTTAAACAATTTTAAGCAAAATAATTTATTAATCAGTCTATTAAAAACATAGATGTAAATTAATAACTTAGACTAGTCCTTCTTTTTCTTAAACAAGCGCATGATCTTTTGAGTCCATGACATTGATGTGCCCGCAGGTTTGAGAACTAGCTCCTTCGTAGAGATGTTGTGCAATGGGCCAAAGGCCAGTGCAACAACAGTGCAAGCAAGGCAAATTACATTGTAGGGCATACTAAAGTCTGGTGTTGGTAGGGAAACCATGGCGCCATTTGTCCTAAACACGATGGGGTACCCTGCAAAACAAAAAACTTAATTAATATATATTTTTAACCTTTTATGTTGAGGTAATCTTTTACATTGGTGTTGAAATTGGTCAGTCTTATAGTCAGTTCTATTGGTGAAATTACTAACATGGAGGCATTCACTCTTCAGGGTTGGCAATGCATTTGCAGTCTTAGGATGGCAATATTGATTAGTCTTGAGAATGAAAATATCTATAGGTGCCACCTATCATCAGGGGTGCTCGTTTCCCTTTTCCATGCCATAAAAAAAATATAGTTAGTTTTTTCCCAGTATCAATATTGAATTTAGTGTTTAATACAATAGAACTAACCTTTTTTTTGGAGTACTTATGAAATATGATGAAAAAAATTATCACTGTCTCATTAGAACTCTTTTTGTTTTTATAATTTTTATAAAACACTGTGTGATTATTTTTTGCATTGTAACATATAGAATTGATAGAAGTGCTATGAAAATAAATTCACATGAGTACCATTATATTAAACCCTTTAAGTATGTAACTTATGGGAACAAAACCCCACTAGTTCCATCAATAGATCTGACAATAGAACTAGAGGAAATTTAAAGGAATTTTATACACTTACAAGACTGTGTAGCATTCATAACAGATTCAAATGAGCTTCCAGAGATGGGCAGGCCAGTATAATTTTTAGCTGTTGGTAGATTTGCAGAAACAAGAGCAGATCCAACATAAAATCCATGGTTGGCATCTGGAGGGTATTCTTGCCACTTCAGGAAGACAAATTCGAAATCTATAGTAATGGTTGTGGTTGCCCGTGGAGGGAGCGTCAGTAGAAGTTCTAGGTGGTAAGGCTTCTGCCTGCTTCGGCCTGGGGAATAATACTGAGATTTGACTAGTGGGCTTTCTGCTTCACCATTCACTCTTAACGTACTGAGCTGAATCGGCAACCACCATGGTGCATTTTCTAGTAATACAATATTGATTGGAGACCAGTAGTTGTTGGTAAATTCTGTAACAATCCCACCAAATTCTTTTCCATATCCCAGCACATAGCGAGTAAAGGTTAAGGGTGGTGGCAGCGGCACCACCAACTTGTTACTTGAATGATGTTTGACACCTAAGTTTATCATTTGCCCATTGGCCTCCACATCATACACTGC
Source organism: Acleris laterana (assembly GCA_963966035.1). Taxonomy (NCBI): domain Eukaryota; kingdom Metazoa; phylum Arthropoda; class Insecta; order Lepidoptera; family Tortricidae; genus Acleris; species Acleris laterana. The sequence goes on from OZ014440.1 coordinate 13,421,607, forward strand.
AAATTTTGTTTCACTGCCACCTCTTTGTGAGGATTCAATTCTATTAGGCGGGCTAATTAATTGAAAAGGTTGGGTGTCATTTGAAGATATATCAACATAAATTCGACTCTTTGAGGATAAAGGACAAGCACCTGGTAAACCTTGTCCAAATAGTTTGCGGAATGACCAATCATTACTTTTTATTATATTGTAATCATAAACAAGGGCTACTGTCTGTTTTATTTCTAAGTGGGTCCGGGAGCAGTCTTTAGTGGAGCACATCTTCCGAAAGTGCACACCAATGGAGTGATAATTGGTGTTGTGAATCATCCTGGAGTTGAGTAAGGATGCAAAGCCCCGACTGGATTCACATGGCAGCAATTTCTTCCATGGTGTTAAATTTTCAGTGCAGACAATTTCTCTTGGTAAAGATGCATATCTCAGTTGGGATGTGACATTTTGGTTTGTTTTGAATGCACCAGTAGGCCACAACGCCATTTGAGGTGTGACAGTGTTGAAACTGTCTATAAAGTTTAAAGAGGCACAGAAAAGGCCAGATAGGGTCGAGCTTAATTCGCGCCATTGCTTGTCAATGTCCTTGACATCGTCAGAGAACCAGGTGTACAGCTCGGCTCCTGGCGACGCGTCCAGGACAGGGTATCCCCACTGGTTGTGTCTCCACTGGCCCTCAGTGAGGGTCAGGTGCAGCTCCTCGACATGAAAACGAGATATAATCTCGCCCAAAGATCGCGGGGATAGATGGGAGTGTTCAACTAAAAAATGAAAGACTAAGGTTAAAATAAATACATTCAACCACTTGATTTTGTATCTGCTTAGTTGTATACTTACATGAAGATTCACTGTCAATTTCAGTGATAAACTGAAAATACGTGTAAAGGTGTGTTGGTACTAATGGTTTAATTAAAATTTCCTCTTTAAAGTCATCTCCGTAAACTACACAAGTAAGACTAACAAACGTAAAGTACAATAAAACTTTTGTTATAGCCATCTGTTATAAAAGTATATTTATCTTATTATCACATTAATGCTACCCATTAAGCGGTAAGGATCACAAAATAAAAGGAAATAGCAGTCTTGTTATCAATCTCTAATTCACCGCAGACATTATAGAATCGTCAGTGTACAATCGGATACCTAATCGGATCGGTTTGTAAATCAATGTCATTTTGACGGACTGTTTCTTTTTTTTTTCATTTGAAGCCAGGCTGATACAGGCCGTTCAAACAGCTTCAAAGTGCATCATAAATCATAATAAATATAGTGTATGCGAAACCTGATCAGAAAAAGAAAACTCGTCATATTACGAAAATTATATGAACTGTGATAAAAAAGCATTAGTGGCGACCCCATTACAGGATTTTTCATTTTATTTGGTTAGGCTATAACATTATAAAGGCGATATTACATCCTTAACTCTGGATCACTTAAATACGTCGAATGTTCATGCTGGCGTCTCTAGTGTAAGAATCTTCACCGAATCTCGCAAATGTGACCCCAGCATAACGCAATTATTATTTGACAATAGTAATCGTTTCGTGGGACATTAAAATTCATGAAAAAGTTTTAAGAATTTCAAATTTTTTGTTTTTTGTTGGGTGGATTGATAGTATCTATTCACACATCAAAAATGGAAACTTGTAGTATTCCCATTTTTCCCTGGGTACGCGACTATAGGGTTAGTTTGATTTTACGATACTTAAGTAGGTTGTAAATTGCTAAAATAGCACAATCCAAGCCGCGTGATGAAATTTATAGCAACATTTCATCACGCGGCTTGGATTGTGCTATTTTAGCAATTCTAGACAGTATAGTCATGATCACTTGTGTAAAAGAATGTTTTAAAAAGAAAGCAATGTTCGTGACAGTCTTGACACTGACATTGACTTGACAGCGCATACAGCGGAATGTTGCCGGACGAGGCGGACGAACCGACTGAATACTTCGTTTTAACGTGAGGGAAGTTCAACAACGCCTGCTGATACGTAAACTAATACCCTGTTCAGTATTAATAATTTGACAAAAACAAGTATTTCAATTAGAACACGGACAAGTTACTTGGTGACTTATTATATATTACCGTTCATGAGGAATTAAGTGAGCGGGAAGAATTGAAGTCATTTCCTTTGAATAAAATATTTACTAAGTTCAAACATTTCAAATTTTGAAAGTGTGAATTGGAAATGGATAACGAATTTGTAGATATATCTACGAGTTTGAGGCTGCAGCTCGGTTATGGAATTGGGCATGTTTTAAATGATGTTTGTGCTAGTTTATGGTTTACATACTTTTTAGTTTTCTTTCATTTAGTGTTAGAATTCAGTGCATCCCAGGCTGGTAAATTAATGCTGATAGGACAAGTAGTAGATGCTGTATCTACTCCATTTGTAGGATATTGTTCTGACCGAACGGATAATTCTGTGAGCCTTAGATATGGCAGGAGAAAGCTTTGGCACTTATTTGGTGGGTGGATATATTTGTTATAAAGTATTTTTGCTATATGTTACGCCTTTATAGTGTTCTATAATATTTTAGCTTGACTATTCTTAACCTTTTTTTTCCTGCAGGTACGGCATGTGTGTTGGGATCATTTCCATTTATTTTCTCGGTGTGCATTGGCTGTTCAATGGCCCACAAATGGGCACAAATGTTTTATTTTGCCGCATTCATCATGATATTTCAAATTGGGTGGGCAGCCGTCCAAATTTCCCATCTGAGTTTGATTCCTGAGTTGGCTGAAAATGACCACACTAGGACGCATCTCACTGCAGTTAGGTACCTATTGTACACTTCATATTGAATATAGAATTTGAATAAAAATTGTACATTTGTGAATATTAATTTTATATTTTACAGATATGGGTTTACAGTATTTTCTAATTTGTTTGTGTACATCATCACATGGTTGGTGTTGCATTATACAGGGGACTGCGATAAAAAAGTATGTATCTTAAAGTGATGAAAATTTATGCATTTTGCTGAGTGACTTATTTCTCATAATTATTCCATGTATAATATGATGTTTTACTTTGTGTTATTCCATTGGAATATTTGGAATACACCCAATTTTTTACAATAGTATAAGGTAATCTTGGGCCCTGCAACAAGGAATTTCCAGCGCTGGATCCAAAGTCATTGCCTTAAGTTAAATTATTAATAATAAGTATTTTTGTCTTCAGTTTTTAACCTTTCGTATGCGGTAGGCAGAAAATTTGTTGGCGGCTCAGTGCGGCAACGCGGTCACGTGACCAGTCACGTGACATCAAACCAACAAAAATAGCGACCATACTGAATATTTTTATGTAAGGAGCAATTTTTAGTAAATTTGATTACTTTATTGGCTAACCTACAATAAACTTTAACCCTTAGAAAGCTTCACAACAAGGTTCAAATTAAATTCGGGAGGCACGCAAAGCATTTGGTGCAGATCTGCTCTCTAGCAGTTTGCGTATATGGAGCAGATCTGCTACTACGCATACGAAAGGTTAAACCATTTGCAAAGTATAGTAATTGGCCTCATCATTTTATTTTGGCCTCATAATACTAACTTACAACTTTATTACAGCAAGTAGGGCCTGAAGACGCTTGGAAATTCAGACACATAGTGTACATAGTGATGGGTGTGGGTGTTGTGGCCTCCATACTGTTCCACCTGAGTGTGCGAGAGACGTCAGTGGCATACCGACGGCAAGAGCAGCTGATGAGTGATGGCAACCAAGCACATTGCGACGTCTTGAAAAAGCCTGTAATGTATCAGGTAATTATTACAATGTGTTCAGTACTTCATGATATTATAGTGTTATTTCCATTTGGAGGGTTGTGTTATCATTACACTTACCTTATTTCTTATTGTCTCTTATTACTCAGAATAGTACAAATTGTACTATTCCGAGCAATAATTAAACCAAGACAATAATAATAATTTAAACAAAGCTATTGTACTGTACAATTTCTTTGTTTAATTTAAATTATTGGCAAACTAGCAATGACTCATTGAGCTCATTCATTATGATATTATTATTGTTTACATTTATGTTAAATGTGACAATTCGATTATTATGTTTATCACATGTCACTTATTTAATCATTTTATTTACTATTAGTTTAATTTTCTTTTCACATTTCTGTCAAAAGATCTAATTTGTTTAGATTTTATTCTAATATGGTTTATAGCAAGAATATGTTTTTATGTTTAGCCATTCTATTGAATTTTTGAATATTTCCTTTTGGAACAGTCAAGTTCAATGCATGGTATGGTATGTTTACTTACATATTTTCAGGTGGCAGGAGTGTATATGTGCACACGGCTCGTAGTGAACATTTCTCAGGTCCTGGTGCCGCTGTATCTCCACTTGACGCTGGGGTTAGCAGCGCGCGCACTGGCCGTCGTGCCCCTTTCGATGTACCTCGGGAGCCTCGCAGCGGCTGGGGTCCAGAGAGTCGCCCCGAGGACCATAACGAGAAAAATGAACTATGCTTTCGGCACCGTATGTGCTATGTCCGGCTTCATTTGGATCTTTTTGCAGTCTGATGAGATTTACAAGACGTACTTCATATATGTAGTTGCTGTTTTAATAGGTAAGTTAAACCTTTGTTAATGGTCCATGCCATTTGACATAGGCCTTCCTCAAATATTTCCACCATTATTGTTTCATTATACTCCTTGCACTCAGTTATTTATCGCCACCTTTATCAGATTGTCGGTTATTGTGCCTTTTAGGACGAGGGCGCCACTTCAGAACGGAAGTCCCAAGTACCAATATTTATTCTATAGATAGAACTACGTACCAATTTTTATTTAAGTATATTAATGTTTATCCATAGCTTGACACAAGAAACTTACTTAGTTCCATATTATAAATAGAAATTATCCTAGTTTTATACACTGCATATTATACCGATAGTACATTACATTTATTTGTGACAATATTAGAAATACCTAAATGATCCTTAATATTTATTATGTTAGTTCCAGTTTGCACATTTTTGAAGGAGGCCTAGGAGCAGTATAATTAATCTGTGCCTCTATCGGGCTTTATGATCATTATAGAAACACTCTACTAATGCTTAAAAAAAGTACCTATCTATTGATGGATTAATTGTAATGTGATCCTTGACGTTGCAGGGTTCGGTGGAGCCATACTATTGGTGACGAGTCTGGCGCTGACGGCGGACCTGGTGGGGGCGCGCACGGAGGCCTCGGCCTTCGTCTACGGCCTCATGAGCTTCACCGACAAGCTGGCGTGCGGCGTCGCCATCGTCATTATACAGACTTTGTGAGTCCATCATAACTGTGTTCATCTTCCCATTTTTCCAATCATTTGGGGGCGGCGCAGCTTTTTCTACCATACATCATTCGAGTTTAATATATGCATGGATAACTATAATCTAACGCACTTGCAATCGCAATCGACTTCAAAGTCGATTTGGCCGAATTAAAAATAAATGTGAATTAAACTAAATATTTAAAAGTGAAACTCAGTGATGCTTCGTAAACTTCTGTCAAGTCATGAACTTCTTTATACAGTCGGGTCCTATTCAGACTGCCGATGATAGTAACAAGTATGGAAACGAGTGCGTTAGGCAATAGGCCTGCCGGTCGGACCCAGCCACCACCAACCACCAACCAGTTGTTGATTCTTTACCTATTTAAATTCCATACGTTTTGACAGATTACCTACGTCGTTCACTTTCGCAGAATGTAACGTGTCCGCCCACTACGGGCTGTAAAAAAATGTTGTTTATGCAAACAAGAGCAGATTTATTTTTGCACAGTAGTTTTAATGAAATTAAATTGTGTTTGAAGGCTAAACTTAAAAATGTACATAAGGTATTCAAGTATCTAATAAGTTACATATTTGTTTGAGTGTACCTTAGGAAACAACACACACCTAAGTATTATTTAATGTTTTGTGTAGTAGTAACCCATTTGTACAAATAATTTAGTTAGGCGAGTTTGCACAGAAGCTATTGTTGCGAAGTAGGTATTTAACGCTGCCAATTCCCAACAGATAAAATGACGGAGATATGTATTCGCTATAGCGCTGTCCCTTTCATTATCTGGTACAGTTGACTACACAAATATTTATCCACTTAGGCACTTTATTTCAATGGAAGAAGCGCCGCAAAACTTCACACATGTCTTTGAAGTCGACCGTACTTAGGTACCTACTTGGCTGATATTGATACATCGTAATACAGGCCCAGATAATACTGTAATATTATTACAATTTGCACTCTGTGAGTCATTTTACAATTAAATAATACACAGCAGCGCGCAGCGAGTTAGTCACACAATCATATCAAGTAGCGGCCTGGCAATGCTTTAGACTTTTTAAGGGGCCCACAGATTAATAGTTTACAGTCTATGTCGACTGTCCAAAATCGATTAATGTATGAAACATGAGGAGATACTGAGTGTGAGTTCTATACGCAGCGTATCATAGCGTATAATCTAGCGTAGGAGGCTAAAACCGACCGATGTACTGTTAGTCTGTAAGACCCTTTTGTAGTCCTTTATCACTCATTAGGCAATGGTGACCAGCTGACTACGAAGCACATCGCACGCATCTGTTATTATATTATTAGTAACAACAATATGACATTTATTTTTTTAAACAATTGAAAAGGGTTCTAGAATGGGGATTGAAAAATTAAAGTGGTTTGATTATAGAAAATGGGGTGTCACATAAAAGGACTTAATCTGCACATTTCAAAACTTTTTTTTATTTTCTGTGATGTAGGTACTTTTTGATTTATAGCCAAAAATTTACAAAATTGACCGGCCCCCTTATCTACAAAGTTTGTTAGTCAAAAAATCTGAAGAAAATCCTGACGTACCTGGACTTATTTTTTATGGACAAATAAAATGAAGTGTTCGTTATTTACAGCTTTTGAGAAATAACAAAAAGCTTCGAAAATCTGTATTAAAATTTAGGCTGGTTGCGTAGAGAATAAAGTTCATAACAAAATGGGTACTTAATGTTCTTTTGTGTTATACAACCATATCTTAAATATGGAACCCTCGGTCCGCGAGTGCGACTCGCACTTGACCGGTTTTTTTTATTACACGCTAAGTCGACTTGTATCCATTTTCACTAAGGCCACACACAGGGCCCTCAGGTATACCCTTTTTATTACGAGTTTAGTCGACCGATCACGACCACGGTTATTTTACGTGAAGCCGTGTGTTTTATTTAATTGCATCACATGTTGCTACTCGATTATGTTGTGACTCTACGTTCCGTATTTGTACTTTGTACTAGGTGGCGTAAAGTGACACTACAGATCATGAATTGTGCAATCGTAATATTATTGAATCTTCATTCATACGCATTTTTTTTATAATAGTGATAATTCTGATGTTTAAAAGTTGTAAGTGGTGAATATGATAGCCAATTTAATTAAATAGTGTAACGGAATAGTTCGCTGCGTGTCCTTATGGTATATAAATAACTTAAGGAAAAAGTTACGTTAAGGAAAAAATACTTCTGTCGTGTTCTACATCGTTGCCTATGTACGAAAATTAATTACTTACAATAAAATGATCGCCATCTTGGAAATCTTTGGGGAAAAGCCTCTGTTATCTCAACATTGTTACATGTACCTATCTATGTTCTAGAGGACGTCCGCGATTTCGGACGCGTAAAATTAGTTTCCCGTTCCCCATTAAATCCCTTAGGGGATGTATTTCCAGAAATCCCTTCTTAGTGTGCTCCTAGGATGTCCGTTGATCAGCCAATCAATTTGTTACTTTTTTAGAGCTATACATAAACTAATTAAATACATATTTCCCACCTAGTCACCTTAGATTTATTTGGATCAAACTAGCTTGCGCAACACCGACATACAGTACTGACACCTTCTTAATAGCGTTCACTGTCACACTTGCTAACTTCCTTGCTTGTCAGGTTTTCTGGAAGAGAAATCCGCCATTTAACGGTAAGACCGCCTGATGTATGCCTATAGTTAAAATGTACTGTTCCGAAGTTTGTTTTTTTGGTGTTCAATAAAGAGTATTTGTATTTATTTATTTATTTACGTTTTATTGGAGATCCAACAGCTTACAAAACAAGTTAGAAATTGAAATACGTAACAGAAAGCCAATTAAAGGTTGTCACCGATAGAGACAAAGTATTTAAACATAACATAGAGAGGAAATGAAACAAAAGCTAGGCAGTGGCCAAACTCAAATACACCGATAGAACACCTATAAGCACATCTCTTTTTTAACTCATTACATTATGAATGCCATAAACACTCATCGAGTGCAAGTCGGACTCGAGCATCGATGGTTCCGCACCTGTCGTGATTATTTAAAATAATAATTTATAGTGTCTTATTTAACTTTTGAATGAGATATCGCATGATAGATAACAAGATTTTTTATTCTGTAAAATAAATAATTCCAAATTTCAGGTTTCTAATGTTGAGGCTTTGTTCGGACCACTAAATACTACGCATTCCAATTTTCAGCCCAATAACAAGCCGTTTCAGGGCGATTGTGTATATAAGGAATTTTACTGGCAGGCAGGTGGCAGTCCGATTTCTTACGGTCCAATATGGTATGCCATATAAATTTATATAGGTACCGTAAAACTACACGACTATGGTCCTGGCCTACAATAACAGTCCAATTTTACTTATCACATTATTCTAAAAATATGAAAGCTTTAGCTCTAGCTTGAGTTTAGAGCAATCGATTTTAGGCTAAACAGTACATATACCCAGCAATAATAGCCGTAAGGTATCATACTTTAGAATAATGTAATGAGGAAAATTGGACTATTGTTACAGGCTAAGACCATAGTTGTGTAGTTTTACGGTAGGTATATAGGTACTTTAAAATTTAATTCTGACTCCCGGACAGTAACATTCCTTGTAGTGCACAAGCACCCTTATGTCGGGTTCCTATATTCAAACCGTGGATAGATAAGGCTTACTTCGGGTTGAAATCTGACATTAGCCCATACAAAATGTGTCAAATTTTAATCCGAAGTAAGCCTATCTGTCCGCGGTTTGAATGTAGGAACCGGCCATTAGAGAAAAGGCCTTGACAGACAGACGAACAGAGTCATTTCCAGGGTTCCGTTTTATAATATTTAGTACGAAACTCTAAAATCAAACATACGTCTTTTGTTTCAATTTGTAATCTGGTCTCTATGCTATTAATAAATCTTCTTTTATGCATTAGTGAACCGTGACCTGTAAGTTATTGTATGACAACACTTGTTCGTTAGCGCGGAGAGCGCCGAGGTGAGCTTCTACCGCTACGTGCTGGCGTGGGGGTGCGGCGGCGCGGCGCTGTGCGGGCTGCTGCTGGCGCTGCTGCTGCCGAGCCTGGCGCCGGGGGTGGCGCCCCTCCTCAATGACGGTCAGGAAAACTTCTAAACTGACGAGCTGCCACGTCGACAAAATACAGCAACAGCCTGAGCCACGGTTCTCTCAGCCGCGCTAGCATACGTACAACCGTCTCCGCTGAATACAAGGCTCACACGGCGCCTTTGAGCACAAATTGCTGCGAGGCCGCCTCGTTTGGTTCGAGTCACAACAAGCCTAGACTCGCGGCTCGGTCTCCACATATTCTGTGTGTATGTATGTAAAAAAAAGAAAAAAGATGTTTATTCAGCAATAAGGTCGCACGGGCACTTTCACACTTAAAAAATCTATCAGCGCTTTCCAAGAGGAGACCACTGCTGAGAAGAAACGCTGCAAGAGATTCCGCAGTCAGTATTTTTTTTAATACTACTATGACAATGATAAATATGAATATATAAATTAATATATCATGCATAGTAAGCAGGAAATCATGACAACAAAGATTATAAGCATTTTTAGATGTTCCTTATTATGTTAAAACGTTAAAAAAGGAACCCTTATGGTTAGACCACCAGTATCCGTCTGTATATCCAATGAACCTATTTTTTATCAATTATTTTATTATATAGGGACGGCGGTGGGCAAACAATTTTTGTAAATTAGCAAGAGCAAAAGCTAGTAAAGTCTTTAATCATAGTTTAAACTTTTTTATTATTATTATTTCAGAAAATGCAGAAAATGCATCCGAAGATTCGACGACAGCACCGTTAGAATAAATAAAAATAAGTACATATGAAACACGTTTAGTGATAATTAGCACAATTTTATTATTATTAAGGTAAGGTGGGGTAAGACTATCACTAGGGGAAGACTACCACATTCCAATAACTCGATATACACAACTTCCTTCTCTGATTTGCTACGTCGGCAAAGCAGCAAACACTCCCAAAAAGTTCAGTTCAGACCACATATATGTCTCTACTTTACGTAAAAACGGTGAACTTGACGACATTCAAAAAATACATTTGAGGAAACATAACGAGGTCACCGGTTAGTTGCTTTTTATAAAATTTTGGTGGAAAAAGTGGTGAAATTTTGTAAACGTAAGTAGTATTTTAATAATATTTATGTTAGTCTTACCCCACCTTACCTTAGTATCCTTTTTATCTATTTTCCAAGAGTTTATTATACTATGAGTGTCGTAATAAATCTAATCTCAATTTGTGATACATAATTAAGATTAATTCCAATTATACTCTGACAAAATAATGCCAGAAAATATTCACACTAAGTATTCCTCTATTTATCAGTTAGGTAGATAGATAAGCTCTCAAATGAATATGTTGCTAAGAAAGTATTAAATTGATAACAATATACGTGTAAATATTTTTATTAACTATGGTTCTAATTATTGACACTTAATCGAATTATTTATCAGTGTTATTCAAGTATAATTAGATAAGGTAAAGCAATTGAATATGCACATTAAAATATTAAGTTGACAATAAGTGTTGCACGTGGTGCACTATTAGAAGTAGAACGGATGGTTGAAGAGTTCTAAAATGGCGACAGCGCAGCGTACTGGAAGACGCGGCGTGAACGACAAGACCATTGTAGCGATCCTTGAAGAAGACCATGCCCAGCAGTGGGTTCATTCCATTACGTACTTACATAATATTTAAATATCATGCTGTAAATCTTTTTGGGACTTAATTATTTACATACTCGAATCACAAATACGTTAATTATTGTTATAGACTGACTATAAAAATGAAATATTCGACTGTATTCTACTAGGTAAAACCTGATGTGTTCTTTTGACATGTATTTACTGAGTAGAATAGACACCAGGTTCATATCTTTTCCGCATTGATTGCGCAAACTTCTTGTAAGAATAAAAGTATGAGGGGTGTATTAGGCCTAGATATCGCACTGCTAGATCAAAACAGTATTAACCCAAAATCCTTGCTAGTTTGGTTTTAAGTTCAAAGAAGTTGAATTAAAGTTGATTTTAATATGCATTGTATTTTGAGTTACTACTATTTTCATCTAGCAGTGCGATATGTATATGGGTAATTCCACGATAATGTAACGAAAGTTACCATTTCAACAAGTGTTTTTTGAAACTTTGAATGCTCATATTTTTCTAGATATAAATTTAAAAACTTATAATATAGAGATAAATGAATCCTTCTATTTTGAAACATAACTAAAAAAACAAGCAGAATGCTAAAAATTGGTAACTTGCGTTACTCTCTGCAATGGAATTGGAAATTATATATAATTTAAAAAAAAAATACGAAGAGCTTTAGCTCTAAATTAGATTTGCCAAGTACCTAATACAGAACTGCTGGCCTATTATCTAAAGCACTCGCAATCGACAACAAAGTGGAACAATCAATGGGAACGATTGTTTTCATTCTGTAAGCAGACTCCTTCGGACTGTCAAAATGAAAACGATTGAGATTGTGTTGACACTGGCACAATTGTCCCATCGGACAGTTGCCTTGTATCAAAGAATTGAACTTGAGTGCGTTAGGCAATAAGCCTGCAGGTCACTTAACTATAGCCAATACAGAGAGAAACATAGTGAGATGCGCACACTGCTTGATCAAAACAGTATCAAGTTAAAATACCTAATTGCTGGTTTTGTATCAAGACCAAGTTCATAGAAGTTATATTGTTTTGATCTAGCAGTGCGGATCTTTGAATCTTTAAATAAATATTTTAGCTTTTAGCCTCGCTTTTAAAGGCGCTTTTGACGCCACCAGAACGTATAATACCCATTAGGTATGTATACTTGATACAAAATAAATAAATGTTGTAAATAACTAACTGTTTTTTTACTCATTTCAATATGAGTCCATTGACTAATGATCAGACACAGAATTACTGGTTTCACCACCCTATTGTTATTTTACTTGGTGAATATATATTATAAAAAGACCTAATTTACAAAAAAAACTATAAATACAATTTAATAAGTATCTTATCTTATCTTATCTTACAGGTGGGCCCATTGTGATACACTTTGACCCTTTAGGATCTTTTGTGCAATTACCTTCTTACACACTCAGCTGTTCCAATGTGCAGTTTCCTCACGACGTTTTCCTTCACCGTAAGAGCATCGGATAATGCACCTAAGTTAGAAAAACACATTGCTACATGGTGATCGCGGGGATTCGAATGCGGTACCTTACGATCACGACTCGACCCCCTAAGCCACTAGGCCACCGACACTCTAATAATAAATAATGATAATATTGGCCTTTACCTAATTCAAATCAGGATATGCAGGTTATATAAATAAATAAAATAAAAAAGCCATTTATTTCTGGGATAACATAAAAATTACAACTAATCTTAGATTCTAGGTTTATCAACTGTAGGTAGCAATTAGTAATTAAACAGAAGTAGTAAGAGAATTCACACCAGAACCCTCTATGAGGGTTCTTCCAGATTTTTCCATAGCTTTCTTTCTTGGGCCCTCCATAACCAGTTCTTTCCAGCTGTATCTGCAATTTCGTCTGCCCAGCGTGCCAGTGAAAAAAATAAAATAGATAGCAAATTTTGGATTATCGTGAAATAATTTTGATTGTAGTAATGAACTAATGACGGAACTGGCTGCTTGCACTGGGAGCACGGGTACACAGAAATTCCTCGTGGACCCACTGGTGGGTGATTGGGTCGCAGCCTGACCCAACACTGATTATGAGCATTATCTGACATGCACTTGCCCGGTTTGTTTTGTTTTATTTACCACTTGACTAGATAACCAACATGTTTCCTATTTAATCGGCAATCAACATCGATAATACATGCTACTTGACCTGTGACAACTATAAACGTCGGTGGCTTTGCGGGCACGAAAGCTTTTGAGAAATTTAGATGTCATAGGCATTCAAAAGCAAAATTTGAATTTATACTGAACATAAGCATCCTATTCCAAAATGCATCATTTTTTTGTAGGTAAAAAGACCAACACAATACAACAAAATGCAGGTTTAAATTTAATCAATTAAATTTTCTCTTTGCTAATACATTATAAGAGTTTCATTAGTATTAATTTCAGGGACCAGCCCCGCTATCCCATTCAAGCGGTTTTGAATGGAAATTTGAAAGCCGTTCCATTTTCTTTTTAAAGTGCTATTTATGTGTTACCCTTACTAAATCGAAAAGTGTTAGTCTTGCTCGATTTTGCTTTTGTAGCGCTATATTCACAGTGATACCAATATCCCTTTAACTTAAAAAAGCCATTCAATTGGCTTTTTAGGCGCTATTTTTAAGGGTTACCCATTTAAAAAGCCGTTCTATTGGCTTTTTAAGCACTATTTTTAGGGTTACCCTTATATTTGGTTATGCAATAAGAGGGAGATCAATTTACTGCTGCTCTTTAGGTTT